>JAOQMP010000003.1:8002686-8015106 GCA_027563575.1 Erythroxylum pedicellare
AAATTGCTATGTGGTTTATTGTTTTGTTTCTAATAGAGTTTATATAATTATTCTAATTTAATTAAAAATTAAAGAATAATAAAATAATTTGAAAAAACTTAATAAAATATCTTATTTATGATTTTAATATTAGAAAGTATTTTTATAACAATTTTGAAATATAAAATTGAGTTTTATAATATTGTAACTCATAGGAAAAAAATTTTATATCTTTTATTAAAAATAACAATAAAAGAAGAGAAATGAGGTGTTTTAGTATTTGACATATATTTTTTGATAATATGAATTAAGTTAAAATGATCAATTTTCTTTGCGCATATTTTTGCATTGATAAACATTCAATTTTAGAGGTCTTATAAAATTTGATGAGTAAGAAAAATATGATTGATGGATTAGCACGTCGATCATATATTAAATACTATAATATATTTACATTACTAAATTCTTAAGATAATTTTATAAAACATATTATATTTTATGATAAACTTTCGATTATACTTTTTATCCAATAAATTTTTCCCTCATTTAAATTCTAACTTTATGTCACGAACTCTATATTATTATGTTGACATGAATTTTTATTCTTTATGTATGGAAACACCTTCACGAATGAATATATGATAGATATTTAAAAGCTCACTCGAATTAATAGGAATGATAATAAGATCAAAATTAATTAAAATATTATAAGAAAAATAAAAAATTTCCTAATTTTTTAGAGTTGAAAGAATTGAAAGATTTTATTGCTCCATTGTACATTAAAAAATTATTTAATAATAACTTGATATATAATTAAAAAGACAATTGGAGTAATTACTTATTAGATTTTAGTATCCATATTAAATAAATAAAATTGCTTATAAACACAAAATCACATTAAAAAGTACTTTTAACACATATTTATAAGTAGATGACGACACTTAAGGTACGCTTGGTTTATAAAAAGTAACGAGAATGAGAATAAAAATAAGTAGAATGAGAAATGAGAATAAAGTATTGCCAACAATCAATTTCATTCTTCTTCAATCTCATTCTTCTGATAATTTAAAAGAATATAGCATTATTAAAAATGGAAAAATAAAAGTGTTACCTTTTTAATAATAAATTGATACTAAACATAAATTTTTATTTCATACCTTCATCTTTTTTTCTATTACGTTCAAACAAGTATACCCTTAATTAAGCAAAAGAAGGTCATTGCTTCATATTGATCTTCGTTGCTTTGTATTGGTTCAATGGAACTAGATCTTTTTTACCATTTGGATACTTTGTCGCCTACAGGCAGTATTTTTTAAACTATAAAAAACTATAAATACAACTACAATAATCAAGAAATTGTTTAACCATAAATATTTATAATTAATCGAATTAGGTGATATTTAAAATTTGTTGAATAATTTAATTTATAAATTCACATAAAATAAGAATGCGTTTGAAAGACAAGTGTGACTTGAGAGCGTGAAGTAGAGGACGAACTGCAGTGGCATAAATAACCTGAAAAAGAAGGACCTGTGACCCTATCTCTATTGTCTTAAATGTTGTACAACCCTAGCTCCCTCTCTCTCTTAACATTCTCAAAATCTGATTCATTTCATCAAACGCCAACATTACCACACAAACCAAAAGCTCTAAGCTTTTTATTTTTTCCTCGTTCTCTTCTTCTGTGTACACGTAATCATGAAGATAAAGAACAAAGGCAAAGTTTTTCCTTCACCTTCTTCAGCTTCTGCAACTTCTTCCGCTGTTGTGAATGGAGAAAGAGACTTCTTCTATATCTTGAAGCTACTCCCAGCTGCCATTCTCGCTCTTGCTTCAGTTCTCCCCTTTGAGGACCGTGAAGTCCTTGCTTATATGATCACCCGATCAATGAAAACTACCACCACCCCAAACCCTTCTTCTCTTGTCCATGACTCCAAGAGAAAACCACCCAAGAAACAACATCAGCAACCAAATAGTAACATCAGCAATCACAACCACACCCACAAGACGACCCCTGTTTTCGACTGTGACTGTTTTGATTGCTACACAAGCTACTGGTTCAAGTGGGACTCTTCTCCTAACCGCGAGCTTATACACCAAGTCATCGAAGCGTTTGAAGAACACTTGAGTAACGGCGAGAGGATAAATAAGAATGGTCGAGGTAAGAAGAAATCAGGACGTAGGCTTGGTGATAAAGCTCCAGACTTTGATATTTCAGGTCCGTCCAAAATGTTGTCTGAGCTCCAACCCAATGTCTTGGAGACAGAACATAGAGCTTTTGATGTCTCTGTTTCTGTTTCTCCTAATGATGACGTGTCTCCGGCGAACTCGCCGAAGAAAGCGGCTGATGGGGTTGCAGAGGTGGAGGAGCTCGACGAGGAGGCGACGCCGTCGGGGGAGAGCTCGGGGGTTGTCCTCTTGTCCGCGCCGGTGGTTGGCCACCGTGGTTTGGCAAGGAAGGTATTGCCGGACGTGTTGGGTTTACTAAATTCTCGTTTATGGGGGCTTTTGGGTTCCAATGTGTAGTGACTCGAGAAAAGAAAAATAAATAATATTTTTGTTGCAATTTTCAAGCTCTTCAATCAAGGAAAAACTTTAACAAATTTTTAACTATGATGTAGTTCAAGGATTGATAAGTGGGTCAGCTTTATTATCCGGTGATTATTTTATATTCATACTTTTCCAAGCAATTGCTGGCTTAGAGTCATTTTCTTGGGGAGGAGAAGTTTGTTGGTTGGTTTCCGGGAAAATTTTCATAATCTTTTTAGTGATGTTGACACTTCAAGTAGTCTGCTTAGGAGCTAAGAATTTCTTGATTAGGTGAAGCTGATCCTTTTTGGGTGGGCCAAAGGCAATGTGTTTCTTTCTTAGCTTCTTTGTTTAATGGAGGATATATAGCTTTAATTAAATGAACTGCTTTATTATATTCGGTGCCTCTTTTATGAATGTCAATGGATGCCAGTTTCCTTGCTTTGTTTTGATTCCTTTTGGATCGAGTCTTTCCAAGTTTTTGTCTGTCCTTTGTACTAGTTTATCGTGCGTGGTGCACTAAATGTGGTTTAGGTACAATATTCATCATGATTAGGTTCTAGTGAAACCTCTAATTGCTCTCTTTCTAAGGGATTTTGTCTTGAGAGATTCTAAGAGTTGGTGGATTGTAGATTTTGGGGTTGTGAGAAGGATGGATTACCAAGTTTGACTGTTGGAGAATGTGATACGAGGGTTTTATGATGATGGCTACCTTCCATTTATTACTGCATTCATTGGGTTGGGTCCTATGAGAATTTTTGTTTCTTTTATAGCTTTTAGGTTCTTACGATAAAAATAAATGCAAGGCCTTGAACCAAATACCCCACGAGATTCTCCCTTACTAGTTAAAAACTGAAAAATGATTGAGGAACTTCTACAAGAAGTAAGCATGGTATGCGTATGTTTGTCATCCTGATCTGTTTTGGAGAGTTTACTTATATTCCTTAGGGTAATTAATTTTTAGGTGCGGTAGTCTGGCAAATCAAGGTGGGCAGTGGAGGTCAATATGAGTAAGATATAAGCCTGGCCTTGGTTGATTGAGTATGTTTTACTTATCCTGGGATGACATGTTATATTCTCTGCAATCTTGACTCGGTAAATTCAACTTGTTTCCCACATAGTCCATTCCATGAAGTTTGGAGAAAATGTTAAGATTTAAGTCGTAAATCATTTCAGTGTTAGAATTCTCCAATCTTAAAAGCTGAACAGCTGACTTATTACCATGTCATGTCCAGCCACTCTACAGTCAGACATCATTGCATGAGAGTTGTCTAAAACTGGGGACATGGGAAACAAGAAAGCGCAATAGCCAAGAAGCAAGGGTCCAACTTTTGGTACCACTAAAAACGAATCAGGATTGGGAGGGACCTGATCATCGTTGCATTAGCCTGAAATTGCGAGACGACCCTTTTAGATTTTTGCACCTACTCATCGTCACTATCGGTGAATTGGTCTCTAATTGTTTTTCTTTTCCCTATACTTTTTAGTATAAATTGAATACAAAATTAAATTATGAAATGATTTTTAAATTATATGATTTAAGTAAATTATTTAATAAATTAATACATTTGCCACACATTTTCTAGTATTTAGAGGTACTTCTAAAGTTGCGAAGAGTTGGATAGAAAACCACTAATAATAATTGAAGGCTTCGTTGGATCTTTCTCGTGTTCCAATCTTAATCTGATATTTATATTTGTGTGGATTATATATAAAGATGAGATTTAATAAATTTAATTAAAAATGAGATTTAATGAAAGAAGTTAAAAACTAATTAATCAAAATGGGAAATGAGATTTAATGAAATAGGGTAAATTTTGGTTAAACGATTCCGATGATGGTTTAAATGCTCTTGGGTTGGTTCATCTTCAGTATCCGGAAGAGTGTCAGAGCAACATTTACATTGTGACAAGCTGGTCCAGCACCTTATCAGATGTCAGTTGGATTGGTTCCAGAGACCGTCCATTTATTATAACCCTGCTAGCGTTTTAAAATCCAAGGAGAACAAACGTCTGATTTAAGAAAACCATACCTGATTGGATCAGATTGCTTATAGGTGAAACTTCAAACTATCGCTCTTTTGGTGCAGTGTCAATGTTATGAAACCAAAGAAAGGTCGAGATACATTAGATGGGCAATAACTGAAAGGTGAAAAAAGAAATTGGTTAACCTTCATATATCTTTTGTGTTAGAACTTGTTCTATTTCGTGTATTTAGCTTATGAATATAGAATCTAGGTTTTAATTACCACAACTTAAACTGATATGTTTCGCTATATAAATTAATGTTCTGTCTGTTTATCGACTACTAACATTGCACTCTAGACTAATGTGTATTTGAGATTTGAAGGGCGAACAGTTACTTGAAACGTTCAATCCTTATCCGTTATTCTTGATAATTATATCAGTGAACCTTACCAGTTATTAATTATAAGAAAAACTACAGAAAGCTGACCATGAAATAAACTTTTCTGGAATTATGCCTTTGTTTTGTTCTCTGTCTACTTTGGGGAATCCATGGCCCAACTCATTATAAGTTGGAAAGAAAAAAGAGCAAAATGGTTACTTTGCGTACCCCCTAACTTGAAGTCAAATTAAACCTAGTCTCAGCCCTTTGAACTGTGGCTCCAATAAATTAACTTTATAACGAGTGATTATCTTATTAAAATATAACTTTCCCTACATGAAGAGCAGTCGATTTAGACTGCTTGTGGGGAAGCTTGTTTGAATGTTTGCATGAGCTGAAAGCCTGTCAGAAGCTGCATGAAAAAAATCCATACATGAACCTTGACTTCCATGACAAAAGAGTAGGTAATTTTAGATGAGGCTGGAATGATTAAGATAGATGATATTTGTTTATTACAAAGCTAATTGTGCTTGGAATGGAACTACCTCTACATTACTCATCTAATCTCAAACTCAACTCATAGCTACAACCACTAAGAAAACAACAAAAGAAAATGTTCAACTTGATTTCCTGTCAGATACCCCATTAACCTCAATAATACATAATAGCTTTTCATTTCAAAGGCTGTTGTTACTACTTAAGAGCAATAAGTCTATATCCACTTCTCTAAATTAAATTATTAAGAGTTTCACATCTTTTGTTCTCACTTTTTCCTCCAACAGGAGCATTTAAATTTATAAAAATGAGCTTAAAAATTGTAAAATCACCAAAATAAATACTAAAGTCAATCCTCTCGTAGTTCCTTTAACACTAATGTAGGAATCACTTTCTGTTAACAAGGAACGAGAGAAGATGATACAATCTTTGCAGAGAAGTCAATGAAATGTCTGAGATAAAATAGACCATCAAATAGCCTATCATAATCATCGATGGTAGTAATGATAGTGCTGCCTTCGGTGCCATGTGGTGTGAACGGAAGATGGTTTCAGCAGAATGTTGGTGCCAAAGAGAGTAGACAAAGGAGATCCACAATGAGCAGACATCTCGTCTCTCTTCTAGTTGTCGTAAATTCAATTAACTAGTAATGTTGGTGATATTATAATGATGCCAAATACTTGTGTAACTAGTTGATAGTGTTGCTCCTTTTCGGCGAACCAGAAGAAGAAAGATAAGGAAGACACTGTAAAAATCGTCTTTCTTAATTCCTTGGAAGCTTTTGTTACAAGGGATCGAAAGTGAATCGGTGATATGGGGATGTTTGTCTTCCCCACTTGGATCTGTTGTAGCACTTGTTGGCTTGTTGCTGATGGGCATTAAAAAAACTCATCATTAATTGTAAACTTGACAATGATTTTACCGTTTGGTTTATAATCCAATCACAGATCAGTTTCAGTTGGGAGTTTCTGGCTTGGAGTACTGAAGCTGAAGCTGACTTGACAAGAAGGCTATTCCGAACGTGCATTGCTAGCTTTTGTCGATAAACAACGTTATTAGTGCTTGAGATGCATAACCTTTGTTTACATTGAACAATTGCAAAATGTTTCTTGTCCACTGGACTTAAACAATTGTACCAGATTAAGTATTGGACATTGCAGAAACCAGTTTCAAGGGATTTCCAAGAAAAAATTTTCAGAAAAGCAAAGCCCGTACGACTGTTTTTATCTTTGCAATCAAAAACCAGAATTATAGGACTCTTCCCGCATTCTTCCTCTAGAAATATATGAATACAAAAACATTCCGTTTGGTACAGATTGGACTACTTGGAAGATCGAAACCACGTTTCGCATTCCAATGACTACATAAGCAGGCCCTGAGCATAAAGCATATAGAACTTTGTCCAGAGTTCGGTAGGGGCTTCCATGCATGATCGGCGTTACTAGCGAGTACTATATGCACAATCCAAGACCATACAAGTGTAAGGCTTGAGATTACCATTTGAAATATCATCCATAACAATCTTAGTGGTAAAGATCACTCGTTGAGACAAGTTCGATCGTTTGGGATTGATCAACCGTCTGTAGAATCAGCACGTACGGATCTTTAAGTATGCAAGAGGAGTAGGGACATTGACATTGACAAGCAACCACAAAAGCTTTACCCTATCTACTTGCTTGATATTGTTACCAGCTCAATTGAAGTCCTCTTCTCAACAAAGGTATGAAGAGGATAGTCCTACCATCTTCAAAGTAGATTCGAAAACGACCCAGCACAAAGACATATAAACACCATAACTGTGCGTCCAAATTACCTTATACCACAGTGGGTATCTGCGTAGAGGCTTGAATAAAAAGGTTCAGGTGGGGATCAACATGCCTTATTTGATGTTTCCCGAGGTCGGCTCCTTTCATGTTTGTGCGAAATTTGTCATGCCAACTTCGTATTTTAGCATCCTGTTGCGTACCTAAAAGAGAATAGCACAAAACTTCACCCGGCCCCACAGTTACGGCATATCATCTAACTACAACTTGGATGCCTAAGCACATGGTTTGGTTTTGGTCTGCGCAGCTTTCAGGCTTTTCCAGGGCGTTTCGCTTGTTTGGAAAGTTTCCTTTAGTTCGTTGATGTACTATTCTCATCAGGAGGTTCATTAGCTTCGAGTAATATACTAAATTCAGTGATGTAATAAAAATAGACGATGGAAAGCAGAATCGAGATATTGAATTGGCGTGGTGCTTTTTTATCTGCTCTTAACAGTTTCTACAATAAATAGGCTTGGAAATCATTATAGTTAATGGTTATTTAAATTGTTAGACGTTAAGGCAAAGCAGGAACTGCTAAACCTAATTGATAGATAAAGCGTTTAACCATATCTGCATATTGCAAAATAAAAAGCTTATACAATGCAGTATAATAAACGCTACGAGATTATGTTCAAATAAAAGCTTTTCATGATGTAATGCGGTTTTCTAGTTTTATTAATTATTAATGAGTAGAAACAGAGATATTTGGTCTGATCAAGGATGGCATTATTGCATTTTGTCTCAGAGCTAAAAGCCCTTTTCTCAGTTATCACCTCATGACTCTTATTCATAAAGGTGCAGGCGGGGCACCCCGAATTTTCCAAGCCAGGAGGCCTGGTCCGGATAAGCTAAACAAAGAGAAAACACGTATCAGAAGTTGGTATAGGTGCTATAGTGATAATCATTATAGTCGTGGCAAGTTCACCACCCCACAGAGAAAATGGCAACCGAAAAGTTTTTGGAGTCGTCACAAGCTTCTCTAAGAGTTTCGGAACAATCAGAAGACAACAACTAGTTTACCTTATGCAACTAACCAGCCTAGAACACCATCCTATGAAACAACTGAATCATTTCGTTTTAAGGCTCAGCTATAAGATACCTGATGCAGATAATTATTACACTTTGTATCGAATAGGTATATTGAATAATCTGCTGTTTTCAATGCACCTATTGCTTGGTCATTTAATAACAACTTTTACAGGAATTGTCTGCAATTGATGTGAACCAATCGAGAACCATATATATATATGCATTTCTGTTTACTATTTTCTAATGAAGAAAGATCTTCTTTGTGGCCTTGTTCTTCATCTCTTCAAATTCCGACATCAAAGTCCCTATCTTTGTGCGTGGAGTTTTTACCACCTAGTTAGTGGCAGAATATTAGCAGAATTAACCAATACAACTAAGAAATTTCATACTCCTAAACTTGCCAAAAGTAGAAATTGCAGATTGAAGCTAGACATACCTGGCATTAGGGGGACTAATATCCTTAATGACATCTCCTAATATGTATATGCAACATATCGGGTGTATGTAACCATTCCAAAAGGATTGTTCTATGGTCATTCAGCACAGGACTGTTTGCGTGATATGATCTAGAGCAAATGATGCAGTAGAATTCATCAGTTTCGCGACAAAACTGAGTATATGTTTACAACGAATCTCATAAGATCTGGACACACAGTCCATTTGGCCACATGCTTTGATCTTGAAAATGAATAGCCAACCTAAATCTTGTAACTTTCTTATTGTTTTTGTCCAGCCACCTACAACTCGGATCCTTGGAGGTTTGCGGGAAACATTTGCCCTCTTATTCACAAACAGTTATATCTTCTGATTATGTAAAGTCCCTCCTATTCTCATCACGGAAGCATTTATCAAAGTACGCGCATTCTGAAGGACGAAAAAGATGAAGGTATAGAACACTGTAGTATTTGTTCTTGGAAAGAAATTAGGACTTACTCTTCGATTCTTCATCACCTAAGTATCGCATTCCCATTCATTGCAGCTCCTTGGTTGGATGCACCGTAAGCTATGGAATCATAGTAGTGAACCACTAAAGGAATTCGCCATTGGTGAGTTCTGTTCCTCCTGATTATTCTTACTGATTCTTCTAAATATTTCCGTTTCCATTGGCATAATAAAAAAAACCTGTTTTGTGTTTTATGATTGTTGAGACACTATCTACGAACGAACAAGTAAAGATGCAGAATTAAAAGTTTGTCATGTCTAGGCTACATGGTATACTGGTGTGAAATACTGATATAGTTTGCTGTCTCTTTTCAATCTGCCAGTACTCATAAATAACTTACCCATTTCCTAATGTGGGATGACACTCTCTCGGGAAGGAAACAGATATGACAAGGCAATTATAAGATTAGTTAACCAAAAAAACCGATTTGTGTTGGTTGAACATAAATTGTGGTCAGACAGGCACATACTGAAATTCCATAATGCAATGGTGGAATATCTATATATCCTGGTTTATCTAACATTTCTTGTGTCAGGCCATGCTTGCAACTGTCTTACAGGACAGCCATCACTTGATGATCAACAACACTACCTAAAGCCGAACACACCTTTCAAGCAAGCTCAGAAAGACCATTTCCGAAAATCTTTTGCTGGTTTAGAAGCAGCCAGAGAGGAAGAAGAGGAAGAATATGAGGAAGAATCATCGGCAGCAATGTCTGAGCTGTTCCATGGTTTTCTTGCAATTGGAACACTCGGTTCCGAACCAGTCAATACTGATCCATCAACACCAACATTCCCAATATCTGTTGAGAATATCACCGAAAAAGAGACTGAAGTTACAGCGAATGACCTGAAGCTCATAAATGATGAGCTGGAGAAAGTTCTGGTGGCTGAAGCTAGAGAAGATTGCTGCAATGATTCATCAGGAAGAAACAGTTATGTTAGTGTTGGGAGGAGCAGTCACTGTAGCACCATAACGCTTAGCGGCAAGCCCATGGAAGGTCAAGACAACAATGGGAATGGAAATACAATCTGTCCACTTCAGGGATATCTTTTTGGTTCAGCAATTGAACTGTCAGAGACAACAACTGTGGCAAAGAAGGAACATAGAACATCCCTTGGTGAGCTGTTTCAGAGGACTAAACTAGCAGAGGACAATCCTGGGGGAAAATTTGATCGGGACGAGAAGCGCACCGAGAAAGAAGCTGATAAGTCTGCTGTGCATCTCGTGAAAAAGATACTGAAGAAGAAAATGTTAAATGCTTCTTCTAGGAGTTCTACTGCAGCTGGTGGTGGAACTGTTGATTCTGCTTCAGCAGACACAAAACTGAATAAGGTATATGACAAGAGGCATTTCAAGTCAAATATTTGCCAACGAACACCCACGAGAACATTCACAATAGCTCTCAAACAACAAATCTGAAGATTTGTTTATTAACTATTTTCCATTTGTTCCATATTTGATCATATGCCAATTCCACTGTCCTCTTTATCTGTCTGACTATGCATAATACCCATGTCCTGCAGATCCTGCAGATGTTTCACAAGAAAGTTCATCCTGAAAGCTCAGTATCTAGGCGGAAGATGGATAAGCCCCAGAAGAATGATAATAGGAAGAGCACATCCAACGGAGCACCCAACAATGGAGTTCATATGGTTCCGGATGAAGACATGACTATACCTTCCTATAGAGCTTTACCAAAAAGAAGTTTAAGGCGCTACAAGAGTCAGTCTAATCCACCCCAATGTCTGCTAATTGGCAATGACTCGAATGGAACCGGGGAATGCTGGATTAAGACAGACGCAGAATGTAAGTACTCGCTCTGTTTCACGATACTGAAGTGATCAATCTTCCATAAAAATTGTGATCAGCTTAACGTTAATTTGTATAGATGGATGGGAACAATCTTCAGGAAAACACTACTTATAACTAGAAAAGCTTGGAACTTTGGTCCAACACACTCCATCCATAAGATTTTGTATCACACCTAAGCAATTTGTGCCACAAAAAATTTGAGTTTTGGCTCTAACCTCTGCATGAAGCTATCCTAACCCGGTTGCATGCTTTGCATTGTAGACCTCGTATTGGAGCTCTAATGGCAGACGAAGCTGGAATCAACAATGGTATCACGTTGCCATTTTTTATTATCCAGAAGTACTATATGATGCTCGTCATAGAACTGTAATCTTATGCGGTGATAATGTGAGTGTGTAAGTGCTACAAATAAAAAGAGAGGTAGTTCAATCCTCCCTGAAATTTGCCTAGTATTTGATGAATAGCTGTTAATCTACTTTGTAGTCGATGTACTTCACCTATTACTGATTATCACCTTATCATATCCCACTTCACAAATGTTATGCGACTGCCCTTTTGAGCTGGATGTTCACTGACACAAAACCGAATTGCTTAAACTTGATTGTTTTATTTAAACTACTGTTAATATATTCGAACTCTCGTCTCCAATTTAAAATAAAATATAATCGTATATTAATACGGAAAAAGGAAGTCTTAATTGAACTTTTAGATGATTTATTCATTCAAGTAAATGAGTTTTATTACATTCAAATTTGAGAATTTAATACACAAGTCTAAAATTAAGAAAATTTCATTTATTTATTTCAATAAAAGAGTTTATGCCACATTCTTAATGAATGCCTTGCTTCATCTACACTACAGCCTTAATTATGTAATACCAATGCTAGTTCCAGATGAGATGCTTCCTAGTTAACTATGTATTAGTTAATATGTCCGACTATAATGAATTTTGACCCAAGAGGAAAGCGCTAGACGTTTTGTAGGGAATATCGCCACCAATGATTAACTGGATGGACGCTGTATTATTATCAAGGTTGATCAACTTTCTCCTAGGATAAAAATTCACAGTCCGTACAGTTTCCCTTATATCTTGCACGAAGTTATCAGCAACGGAACAAGTGTTGATGATGCGATCATATTAGCAGAATTCAGCATATCTTTTGGCAGAGTATACTGTTTTTTGAAATTATTGTATCAAGAAGATTAGGAAATAAGAAATATTATAAAGAAAGTATAAAAAAGAGAGAATAAAAAAAAGAAAATACAATTTTTATGATTAATAACTCTTCAAATATTAGTATACATTTTTATATCAGATTAATAGTGTTTGAACTAATATCAAAATCTTGGGTGGCACTACAAGAAATCTGTAGTTTACCGACGGCAAATGCAAGTAAAACAATGAATAACGACATCGTTAATACGGTCATAGGTAAATATAACGACAAACATTTTATGTATCATTTCGTCGATAAAATA
>JAOQMP010000003.1:8024175-8034658 GCA_027563575.1 Erythroxylum pedicellare
ATAATATGATTGGTTCAAATATATATAAAAATGCAGCATTTTCGTCTCCTTAAATTTGGAATAAAAACTTGTTTTCTTATGAATATTCACTTCAACAAAGCATGAATGAGAAGTGAATATCTATTCAAAATTTATAATTATTTTATCTTTTCATTTTTTTTAAAAAATTATTTTAACTTTTGATAGATATATATTTATAACAAATTTAAAATTTGAATATTTTATTATTACCTTAAATAATTTTGATTAGTATTGTAAGACATAAAGAATACAAAATACCATTTAAAACACATAATTAATCATGTCTTTGTTATAATGAAAAACCTTTGCTTTGAAAAGCTGGGATCCCAGGTTGGATTTGGTGACAACTTTTGTCCGGAGGAGTGATGCCTGCCTAGCATGTTTACTAAGCAAACATATTTAATTCGGTTAGTCATGGTTTAGGAAAAGATTTAATCTATTGTCAACAAGGCTTGGATTGTTAATAGTGCAGACTTGCATTTTCCAAGGCTATATATTTCCATATCGTATACGTTAGGTGAAGAGAAATATCGGAGTAACCAATAGAACAACTGTCTGGCGTTAGGTTAGGTGTATAACTTTCAGCCCCTTCAGTTACTTCTAGAAAATCATCGTATGACGTTTTTAACACAATTAGTACTTATATTACAAATACATTAATTGATGGTTCAATCATCTTTTTTGTGCATTTTAACAGTTTTGCTTTAATATAATTTCTGAGGAACTATTTAATATTTACTTTCTTTTTACAAAAACCCAATTATGTGCTCTAATTCAAGTTTTTATTTTAAATTAGTTTGTGCAATTAGTTGATAAGTAAATAGATCAATTTTTAGTATTTCAGATTGGATATTAACAAAAGTCGACTTAAGTCATGAGAATTTTATGTAAGATCTTAAATTTGAATATTGTGAATGAAATGAGTAAGATTTGCACCTTTCAAAGGTTCATTCAATTTACCTTAAGTTCAATTATAACTTTCAAAGCAGGTAAATAATTGAATTAGAATTTTACAATTAACCATGAGTCATGGATGACTTTAATCACCAAAAAAGAGTAAGCATTGACCTTGAATGTTCTTTTCCAATCTATTTTTAAAAAAGTTTTTACCTAATTTGATACGAGAAAAATGAAGACATTTCATAAAACAAACCAAATCATGTAATATCTTATTCCTGTGATGTTAGTAGGTTTTAAAAAGCATTCTATTTTAAGTGTTCGGTTTCATTTCTCAATAAACCCAGCGACTTGGTGGAAATGGATTTTTGTTACACACAACATTCTCACACGTGGAATTCTATCCAGCGTTGAATTAACAATAATCTGAAATAACCCATTAAGAAATAAGAACAGAACACATATTTTGACCTCTCGCCCAGCAGCTGATTCTACGGAACCTACTGTTTGACCAAGATCAATACAAGACATTAACAACTCGGCAAATTGGTTCTTGTAGCACACGTACATATGCGTTCTTAGAGTCTTAGTATCTAAACCATTATATCGATCCCCATTATCCACGTTTCATAGACAAGTACACAATGCCCTCTGAAAGAAATCAAAAGATTGGGTTAAAACCATCGTAATTAGACAATATATGCCTACTAAATTTAAAACATAAATCGTACAATGCAATTTATCTAATTCTATTTTTTTTTATATAAACATAATCATAAAGCATTTTAAAATTTTAAATAATTCTGCCTAATTAATGCCTGCAGTGTTTATGTGGTAAGTAATTATCAACAACTACTGAAAATCTCAGTATTTAATTACGTGCCGTTTACGCCATTAAGCATGTGACGAGAATGCTGGATACTTCTATAGCCATCGAGCCGCCTTGCACTAATCATATAACAATTTCTGCTTCTTCCAACTTTAGCAGCCACAAAATTCTCATTCTTCTACAAAACCAGACCTCTTCTATCCGAACCCGTCTCTTCCAATTACATCTCTAAAATGGAGAACTACACCTCGTTTCTTCAATTCTCCTCTCCGACAACATCAGGCAATTCTTCCATGTCACTTACCATTGGCAATAATTCCCATGGCTTTAGTGACTTGGAAAATACCAAGACAAATGGGTTCTTGGGATTGATGCCTGGAGACGAAATGGATGTTCAGACAGGTTTGAGCGTGAACAAGATTTCTGAGGACAAAAGCTTTGTTGGGTCTGAAACTGAAGCAAAGTTTAGTAAGAAAAAGGGAGAGAAGAAGGTAAGAAAGCCTAGATATGCTTTCCAAACAAGGAGCCAAGTTGATATACTTGATGATGGGTATAGATGGAGAAAGTATGGCCAAAAGGCAGTGAAGAATAACAAGTTTCCAAGGTCAGTAACGTTTCTTATATGGTATTAACTTTCTATCCTTCGATTAAATGGAAAAATCTAATGCCATACATACTGCGTGCAACACTTGTTGGAAAGAAAGACTTTATCGTCGGAGAAGGAAGCCAACTAAAACCTTACAGTCAGAGATTAATTCAATTCTATCTTCTTTTCTAGACTCCATATCGCTGTGTGATGCCTTAAATATTGACTAGTTCCACATTGCGGAACACAAGTATTATGCCTGCTTGATGTTATTGGAGGGCCGTCAGGCATGATTGGCAAGTTATCCTTAACCCATAGCTAGTTTCGTCCATTACTCTCATCAAATTATTAACCAAATCACCTCTTGGTCTAATAGTTGTCTTCATGATTTATGAATATCTTCCTATTCTTCCATATACATATCTTCTTATATTCTGGTCAAGATTCAATACCTTAATCGCCATAAGATCGAAGAACGTTAGAGAAGTGACAAATCAAAAATAGTTGTCTTAGCGGCAAGCCAATGGGGAAATATAGTTTATACACAGTATGCGGTTGGATTGGCTGTTTCCTTTTACCAAGTTATCCCTTCCTCAAGTGCAATTCCTTCTGTTTTTTATTTTTTGTTGGTCGTAGACATGCATGCGTGCCACATTGATGCTAGACAGACTTTCAGAAATTTTTTTACTTTTTCTTCTCTGAAATATATGATAATAAGTTTGTGGTATGGCTTACCAGTTCCTTCTCTAAGAGTTTGATAAATAATCAGGTATTTATGTTAATGCACGTGGTCACTGATTATGTACTGAGGAAGCTTACCGACTTTGGGTCTAATTGTTTACCCATTAGTGGAGCTTGCGAGGTCTCTTTTTCTTTACCCTTTTGATTGCATTTTCTGTTCTTCATGACTATCATCAGTATTCCCTAGTCATTATCCCGACACTGTATTCCTCGAGTCTCTTTCTCCTCTATTTTCCAGGAGGATAGATCATGTTACAATTATCCATAGGTGTCTCTCGCGTCCACTAAGAGTTAATATGTAGATCAAACATTCCTAGAGGAGTTTATATCTCTAATGTTTACCAATTGTCATAAACATTCAAATGCATAATATGCAGTATACTTGGCATTCACTTGCAGCATGGCAGACTCTGGATTTGTAACATTTGCTTTAAAAGCTCTACTTCTAATTCTTGAATTCTCTTCCCGTGTATTTTAAGAAACAGTGCAAGTGTGTTGCAAAGGAAAATGGAGCTGTATATCATCCGATCACTTGCAGTTCTTCAGTGTACTTAAAATCGAGTTTTTTATGGACATTTACTTTGAAAGTTTCCAAATTAGCCGTCATTATCTCGAAACATACTCATTAGGAGATAAGCCAAACAGTGGACAGTCTACTTGGATGCCTTTTATTGTTTAACATAGCCAATTAGTTGGCGGTAATCTATGCGATTACGAAGTGCAGAGTGGAGAAACAAAATTTTGACTACATGAAGGTGAAAGGTTAATTAAATTTACATTATTGTTTCACCATTGAAAGCAATCCTCTCTCCTTATTTAATGCATTGCTTAAAGAGGAGGGTGGCTGACAGAACTGAAACAACTTGAGAAATACTCGTACGAGACAATATTGGAAATACTTCAAGCTTATCCTACTAACCCTACATAGGTATCATTTAATTTGTTGGATTACCATAAACTTCAAAAACTAGGGACCCCATGATGGAGATGGCTTGACTTTTAAAAACATAACACCAGTAGCTTGTACTTCACTGAGTTATTACTAATGACTTTATGATATACTGATCAGGTAACTTGTCTGTTTGTATATATATTGCAGAAGCTATTATCGGTGTACTCATCAAGGATGCAATGTGAAAAAGCAAGTTCAACGTTTAACTAAAGATGAAGGAGTGGTAGTAACAACCTACGAGGGAATGCACTCTCATGCAATTGAGAAGTCCACAGATAACTTCGAGCATATATTGAGCCAGATGCAAATCTACACTACTTTTTAATTAATCAATTAATTAATTAAAGTAGCTATATTTGTAGGATAAACACGCCGCTGATCAAGTATTTTGTACATTATATATATACACATATATATTTGCTTCGAGCTGAGCCCCACAAAATAAGGTAGGCAATTAAGCCTATCAAGCACAGAATGCATGGTACCTAATCCTTTTGAAGTAATTGATTGGCTCTTGCTTTGATCCATGTGAATTGTGAAGCAACTAACAATATCGAATGGTTTGATTTATAATTAATGTATGAAGCAAGTGTGCTAAATGATTAGTTTAGTTTTAAATGAACTATCAACGGTATTATTTTGTTTTATTTAGTTCATTGTTTTTCTTTGTTATAAATTAAAAAATATTTTTAAAAGTATTTTGTGTTTTAAAAAATAATATGGTAAGAGAACATTGGATAGCAGTAAAAAAAATCCTCACATATTTACAAAATAATAAGGATTATATGCCCACATCCAAAAGGTAGGACAAACTTGAGATCATTAGGTTTTCTAATTTTGACTTTGCTAGTTGCCAAAACAATCATAAATTGACATGTGGTTATATATTTTTGTTAGTTGGAGGTACAATTTCTTGGAATAGTGGTAACCAAACAATCATTACATCTTTCACTGTGAAGGTTGAATTTGTTGTATATTATGAGGTATTCATTCATGCTATATGCCTCGTTACAGAACCACGAGTAATCAGTGGTCTTGAGAGGCCACTCAAATTATTCTATGACAATAGAGCAGTAGTCTTGTATTCAAATAGCAACAATAGCTCTTCCATGTCTAAACATATAGACATTAAGTTCGTTCTTGTGAAAGAAAGACTTCATAATGGATTTGTTAGTATTGAGCTTATAAGAACAAATTCCATGATTGTGGATTTGGTTACTAAGGCATTGATGCCCAAAGCCTTTAATGAGCATGTTACTCATATGGGTGTTGATACATTTGATGTCAGTTGAATTAGTTAGAGTTCATATGATGTTCTTTGTGCTTCATACTATACTTGATGTCATGGCATTAATGGAGTATTCAGTTATTTTTCTATATTCTATGGTTTATTATTTGGTTAAAGTTGGACTAGTTGGAAATAGATCACTTCAGATGTAATTTCTATGCTATACACCCACACTTGATCTATATTATTTGGTTCAGTTGATCCACGAGATCATTGAGGGTTTAGTTGCAAAAATGCCAATGATTGCCCCTTTAGTCCTTATGTCAATAAAGCTAGTGGATGAGATAAGTTTAGATGACTTATCTTCATATTTATGCTTCTAAAGATTAGTCATAGAGATTTGCATATGATTGGTGGTTTTGTTGTGTAAGCATATGGTTATACAATCTATGTGCATACATAATTACAAATGCATATAGACATATAGACTTATATGTATTAAAGTAAATAATCGTATATATATCTCTATTATAAAGTTTAAGGACCTAATTAAAGTAATCTAATTCTCTTGGGGAGTCCATGTCATCTAATATAAAAGTGTCGGGATTGGTATATATATATATATAATTCATGAGGTGTAATTAACAAGTTAACGATAGGCCAAATTGGTAATTATACATAATATTTAAATAAGTATAGTTCCTGACTAACATATTTGAATAATTTTTATTCAATTTTACATCAATTTTCATTTACCATTTTCTATAATAATACATTCAATCAGAATACTACATTCTTAGAACTCTTTCATTATTTACCAAAACTTTCTTTTCACTTATGGATTCAAGTAGACTTCTGCTATATTTCTTCTTCTTAAATGATCTCCTAGGCAAGACTTATTTTAAATTTCTTATCAATTTTGACATTACTAAGCTAAATTTTGCCTTTTCCATGTTAATTTTTGTATCTAGTTAAATATATAGAAACATATTTCTATACTTGACAATTGGAGGAAATAATCTCAGATGATATTTTTCTGGATCAAGAGAGATAAAGGAAATAATCTCAAATGATATTTATTGAGGGAAACAATTATTGTCATTTATTCACCATATTAACATTAAAACTAAAACGTAAAATTTCAATAACTAAACTTAATCACATAAATCGACTTTTCTAATCTAATATATGATATTTATCTAAATTAATGGTAAGGATACAAAATTAAAGTAAAGATATGGCAAATAAATGTTGTTTTATTTCTAACACTTTTTTAACAAAAAGATTTATAATACTAATTATTTGCCTAAGTATTCAAATTTTGCTAAAAGAAATGTTTTATAAATGTTATTATGTGTTGATAATATATACGTTTGCTTCTTTGAACTTCAATATAATGCACTTAATCATAGCTTTAAAATATTTTTAATTGACAATCATAAAATATTTTCCTTTCAAGTGTCCCAACACTTGTTAATTTTTATACGAATCTAGACAAGAAACGAGCAACTTATAAAATATCAGATGAAATATTTATTGGATATAACAAACTGCCTACTAAATTTCGATAAACATCAACTTTAATTTATTCTCCTCTATTTTTAGTACTGAACTTTTGATTGGTGGTCATGAGAGCTTTCACTGGTTATAATCTTGTAACTTGAACTTGCTAAGAAGATCTCTTATATAATCTTATTGACAACTAGCAATTCCACAATCACTTCAATGGATTACTAATCTCTAAATGTAACTCATCATATCCAAATCATTATATCAAACTTGTTTATAATAAGCTCCTTATAGTCATTTATTAAAAAAGAACTATTACTAGTATAAACCAGATCATTTGATAAAAACGCACAATGAGTACTTCATTAACATCAACATCTCTTATCTTAATATATAAAGTTGGTCTACTAGCACTTTTTGAAAACTTGTTTTTGCTAAAATACTCATTAATCCTCCATAATAAACATTAAGACTTTGATTTACGCTATATAAAGTCTTCTTTAACTTGCACACCTTCTTCTCTTACCCTTTTATTTCATAACATGTTATTCTAAAAACCCATCTTTAACCAAAGTATCAATTAGAAAAATACTAATTTGACATTAAATTGTTAGCCATTTCATTTATAATAAGCAATTACAAAAAATAGATTTTATTGTGTTAAATCAAGGTATAAGGAAAAAAGTTTCATATCACGTTACATATAATTATGTGTAATTAACTATGCTTTATATTTCTGAGTTAGTTATTATGTTTGCATTTCATCTAATAAATCTATTTTAATCTAACTACATTTTCACCTTTTGGCAAATCAATAAACTTCTTTGGGTTTTGTTCCATTTTGAGGTCTTTATTTCCTTTTTTTGGTTTTATATCTTTCATTTGAGCTTGCAACTTGGCATTGTTCTATGTTCTGATAAATCTCCTTAAAGGTCCTCTTTTTTTTTTTTGGAGGTGTATCACATGAGCTAGAACTTAAAGATGTAGAGCTTAATGGGTTAGTTAGATTTGAAGTATCTAAATCATCATCATTATCTTCTATATAGCATTAGAACTTCATCACCAACCATGCAAAATTTTGGTCAACCTTATTTCTCATTCCAATTTTATCTTATTTTTCATCAAACACATCAAAAATAAGCTTTTTAATATTAAGGTCCAAACATTGATAGTTGTTAGCTTAATTACTATAACCCAAAATAATATAAATTTAGCAATATTTTCATCAAGTTTGAGTTTATTTTAAGAAGGAATACGCACATAAAAAATGCACCTAAAGACTTTGAAGTGGTTTAGCTTCCACCTATTTCAAGTTTCGAATGAGATTTAATAAAGCAAGATTGTTGCGGAACTATGCTTAATAATATATGCGGGACTATGATTAATAATATATGCAATTTTGTAAATTGTCTCTACCCATTAAAATTTTGGAAGACCTTTTGCTTTCATCATGCTCTTTCATTTCTAAGAGGCTTCCATTATTTCTTTATATGACAATGTTTTGTTGAGTAACGTACAAGGTTAAATATCTCACAATATCATGATCTTCACAAAATTATTAAATTCCTTCAAAAGAAATTCATTTCCTAGATTTGTTCTCAAAACTCCCAAATAATTGTTGCTTGCTTCTTAACATGATTCTTAAACTTTTTGAAGATGAACAATGCTTTAGATCTTTCTTTGACAAAATAATCCCAGGTGATTCTATTGTATTTGTCAACAAACATAATAAAATGTAAGCTGTCTTGAACGTTTTGAAGATGGACAATGTTTTAGAATTTTCTTTGATAAACTAAAGCAATATCATCTTACTATATTCATCAACAAAAGTAATAAAATGCAAGTTGTGATTTAGAGAAGATGTTCTCATAAAGGCACACAAGTCTACATGAATAAGTTTTTTTTTTTATCAGGTTTTGATTCCCTTCTTGCCACTCATTTAAGACGTATATCTCTATGTTGCTTACCAAACATATAGCTTGCATGTTATGCCTTCAGCTGTGATGTTCTGTTGTCTAATGACAGGAGCCAGCCACCTGAGCCACTTCACTAAGATTAATATACTTGCTAAAATAATATTCATAATACTTCTCAAGCAATCAAAAATCTCATAAATAATTCCTTATATCCAAATCTATGAACTCTACTTAAAATTCTCTCATGCCGTTATTTTTTATGTAAATTATTCACTTAAAATAATTCATAATAGATGAGTGTATTACAATTTACAAAACAAGAAAGTATCACATTAAATAAAATTATATGAAAATCAAATCCTACTGTACTATATGCAACAGAAACTATATCTTCCACTGTACTACTTGTCAAAGAAAAGATATGACGCGCACCATTTTAGAAAATTATATTAAATGTAAAGTAAAATAGTACAAATATACACAAAACTTGTGCTTGTTTAAAATTGTCCTTGGATAATATTCCTAGAACAATAAAATGGTATTTGCTCTTATTATTGCCTCAGGTAGTTCAGACCGACCAACAAATTGATATTTGCCCCAATCTAACGTACGCTAGCTAATAGGCTTCAGCCAATTAAATGTGACAATCACACATCACACATAAACACAATCATGACTTCCTCAAGGTTTTACTGTAACAAAAAATCATAAATTAGCACTTGATACACTATTCGCGCACATGTGGTGCCCAAAGCTCTAAATGCGACAACAGTACCACAATAACTATTGGTGTTCATCGATACTCTAGCTCACACATCACATGCCTAATAGCAACCATATGACAATACTCATTCAAAATCACGCTCAATTAAATATTATTAAATACTTAAATTAAATAATTTAATAATAAAGCTAATTTTTTTTCACTATCCTAAATTAAGATTCTCCTCAATTTTACTTGAAATTAAAAATTAAAACATACAAACAATTAACTAGCACCCAGTAAAACATTTAAAATGTACAAATAACATAATAATTAACCTAAAAAACTTCAATTGGTATATATTAATAACTTTAACAAGAAAAATATAAACCTTGCATTTACACACAAAAAAAGACGAGAAACTCTTTAAAATATGTTGAATCTGAAAAAAACTTCAAAACTATTGTAAAATATTTTACCATTTGGCTTTAGACGGTTACCTATAGCGATCGTTTTGCTTTTAACCTTTTTTTTTACAATTTCTACCCTAAAAAAATACCTTTTTTTTGTCTTTTTGAAAATGAAGTTGGTAAGATATTAGTTGGTCCAGCCAAAGGAACAGATGCCGTTTCATATAGGCCGAAAAACAGAATGGTATTCGTTCTTTCGGTACCGGCCATTAATACAAAATTAAAGGACCTGTCTGCAATTTTTAAAATTTTTTCCTAAATCTAGCCGCCCGCCCTCGCCCCCTCCCCCTGCGACTCCGCCGTCTCCTTCCTCTCTCGGTCGTCCTCTAACGTAGTGTATGGTTGCTGTCTCCATTAGTGGAGACAGGTAACAAAACAAAAAAAATTTGTCCCTCTGCGTGTTTGGTTACTGTCCCAACTAACTTTTGTTCTGTCCCCAAATGATAAAAACATAAAATTTTGTTTCTTCTAAAACTGAATGACAAAATTTCTTATCTCCGTGTTCAAAATAAAACACATAAGCAACTTCCAGAAATATCTATTCTCCCACATAAGCAATTTTTTTATTCTTTATTATTATTATTATTATTATTATTATTATTATTATTATTATTATAAATTTTGTACTTAT
>JAOQMP010000003.1:8059140-8081378 GCA_027563575.1 Erythroxylum pedicellare
AACAAATCAAAAGATAACTCATAAATGTTTAAATTATGCATCGACCATAAAATCATCAAATAAAATTTAATGTAGAAAAATTTTAAAAATAAAATTTAGTAAATTTATCAACGGAAAGCAAAGTTTGTCAGTAAAATTTATTCAATTTATTGATGAAAAACTAATAATTTTCGGTAATGACAACATTAACTTACCGACGGAATAACCAAAATCGTCGGTAATGATAATATTAATTTATCGACGAACATATCTTTTATGTTGGTAACTTTACCAACCGAAGACAACGCATAATAACTGTTGGTATATTTACCAATAGTTATACAAAAATTTCATTGGTAAATTTGCAACGGACATTCTGTGGTTCATCCCAAATTATTACCGACGGTCATATCTCTGACTCTTTAGTCCGTCAGTAAATTTTGTTGCTAACTAGGTTTTCCAACGGACTGTATAGATATTCCGTTATTAATTTCCGTCACTAAATTCCATTTTTCTTGTAATGTTAGTAAGAAGCTATTCCACGAGATTTTGACTATGAAACTTTATGATGCGAAAAAATCCCAAAACATGAATGTTGTAACTCTCTTTTTTATCTTTTCATAGCATCTTAAGTCTCCTCAATTGGAGTTCAGAAGATAAAATTAAGTCAAAAAACCCAAAAAAAACAATCTAAAACTACGAAGTTAAGCTCATTTCACTTCTTTTGCCTCTGTTCACTATCGAACTCAAAATCGAAATTAATGTAAGTATTTTAGACACAAAATAAGCTTTAAACACTAAGCATTAGAGAATAAATAAATGGTCAATTAAGTACATATTAATAATGTCTTTAGGCAAAGATACCCTCACGAGACCAAGATACGTGATATTTACAAGGTTTTAAAAATCGGACCGAACTGTCCGGTCTGACCGAAAAAAGTTCTAACTGATCAGTGGTCCAGTTCGGTTTTACCTGATAACCTCTATGTATAAAAACTAGCTCGTTTAAACTTTTTTGGTCGGACTAGATGGTCTGGTCCGGTTCGGTTCAGTTCTCCTATGCATAAATGAATTTGTTTAAAAAATAAAAATACAATAAAAATCTATTCTCCGCCGCTTCTTCTTGCTTCCTTTTTTAATCCTAATACAACCTAAATACCTATATGAGTGCTACACAAAAAACCAATTGAAAGTTAATCCAACTATCTTGTGCGAGTTATTTACAATGTTGTCAACTTTTGGAGGAAGGAGACTCCAGTGACAATCCCACAAGATACACTCATTTTTTAATACTTTTTAGGTTAAATCATAATGGAGAATATGGAACCATCCTCTACTCGTGGTAAGTTCGATCCAGTATGGAATTATTTTTCTTCTTCTCAGGCATCTGATCAGAATATCCAATATAACTGTATGTTTTGCAGTAGAATATTTAAAGGGGGAGAAATTTTTAGAATGAAAGAACATCTTGCTGGTATTAAGGGTAATATTGCTTTTTGCAAAAAAAGTACCACTTGATACATGATATGATTAGAAAATATTTGCAGCAACAAGTAAAAAGGAAGAAAGAAAATATATTTGCAGCAACAAGTAAAAAGGAAGAAAGAAAATAAAGAGGCTCATGATATATCTTTTGGAGATGATGAAATACCACAAATACTAGATAAAGGAAAAAAAAGTTACTATTGACATAGATTCTTAATTTTCTCCAAGAACTATTCCTGGTTCTCAACCTAGTCTAGAAAGTTTTATGGTTGATAAGGATGTTTTTTTTAAGATGTAAAAGAGCATGGGCGAGATGGTTATATCATTCATGTATTCCTTTAAATGGTTTAAATTCACCATATTTTCAAGAAGCAATTGATGCTACAACAGCAATAGGTCCAGGATTTAAGGTACCATCTTATTATGAGTTGTGTGTGCCTTTGCTTTAAGATTTTAAAAAAGAATGTAAGTTAATAGATACATATAAATCTAGTTAGGCATCAATAGGATGCACTATTATGACAAATGGTGGATTGATTAAAGACAAAGAACCTTGATTAATTTCTTAGTTTATTATAATATTGGAACAACTTTTATCAATATTGTTGATGCTTCTGGCATGATAAAAAGTGCTAATTCTTTATTTGAATTATTCTCTTAAATTTTCGAGTGGGTTAAACCAAAGAATGTTGTAAATTTTGTTACAGATAATGTAGTTAATTATGTGTCACTTGGGTACTTATTACAATCAAAGTATGGGCATATTTATGGTCTCTATGCACTGCTCATTGTGTAAATCTTATTTTAAAAGATATTGGTGGTATGAACCATATTTCTAGTCTTGCTTCACACGCATCTAAGATCATAACTTTTGTGTATAATTATGTCACATTTTTGTCTTGGTTAAGAAAGCAAGAAGATTGGGTTGAGATCGTGCGTCCCGCTACTACCATGTTTGCAACTACATTTATTACTTTGAAAAGTGCTTATGAACATAAGCAACTACTTCAAAATTTAGTGACAAGTAAACACTTTTTAAGTCATAAATTATCAAAGATAGAAAAAGGAAAAGAAGTTTGTACTATTATTCTAGATAATAAATTTTGGAACTCTTACTTGATCATTGTGAAGATTTTGGCTCCGTTTATAAGATTGTTGAGGATTATTGACTCAGATGAGAAACCATCTTTGGGGTATATATATGATGGTATGTATAGAACTCATAAAACAATTATAAATCTTTTTAAAGGGAAGTAGAAATTGTACAAGCCTTATATAGATATTATTGAACGACGATGGGATAAGCATCTTACTCAGAGGATCCATTTAGTAGCTTATTTTCTCAATCCTTATTGCTTATATAGTGGAGAAGCACATATAATTAATATTATAGGCGATTTGTTTGATGTGGTTGATTGCAAAGGTATTTTCTCTATTAAAGAGCAATCACAAGCGATAAATGAAATTAAATTGTATCGTAAAAGTTTAGAGAGTTTTGCTAGATCATCAGCAAAGAGAGAACTTATGATGAAAAAAAGTAGTCAGGTAAATTTTATACTTTTAATTCATTATTTACTTATTAATAATATATATTTTATCATAAGTATTAATTTAAAATACAGATGAGTGGTGGAGATTATTTGATAACAATGCTCCAATGCTGAGAAAACTCACTATTAGGTTACTCAGTCAAACAACTTTTGCATCAGGTTGTGAACAAAATTAGAGTGTGTTTGAATATATTCATATAAAGAAATGAAATCGTTTGGAACATCAAAGACTTAATGACCTTGTTTACGGTACTTATAATCTAAGAATGAAGAACATGTATTTTATAGTTTTATTTTTATTTCAATAATTTTATTTTTATTATTGACTTTATAATTTCTCTATTATGTGTTCAGAGCTCTTAGTAAGAAGAGAACATATGATCCAATTGATATTGATTGTATTAAGCATACTGATTTTTTGTTTGAAGAAGAAGAACCATCGCCTGATCTTGATTATAATGAATTTGAAAAGATAATTTATGACAAAAATGCATTTTTCACAACGAATGAATTGAAAATATCTACTGATAGTCAGTTCATATCTTATTTTGAGCATAGTTAAGTTAAAATTATATTATGTTACAAGTTTACAATTGAGAATAATTTCATACATTATTAATTTGTAATTTATTTTAATACAGTAGAAGAAGTTGATGCAAATACTTTGAATGAAAGCGTAGTTCACGAATCTTTAAATAGTGTTGGAGAATTTGAAGCTTTTGATGATGATTGGACGTAACCTCCTTTAAAAATGCAATTTTGATTTTTAATGTTATTTTAAGTTTTATACTAGACTCATATTTATTTATTATTAGTTCATTATATAATAATAGATATTGGTGTATTTTTTATTTCAATAAAATATTTTATTTTTAATTATTCTGATAAGTTTTACTTCTTATTTATTATATACCAATTTTATAGCAGCTCATTACCGGGTGAACCTTTAAACCTTAAACATTTCCTTCGATCGGTTGAATATCTGATCCATTTTTAAAACGTTGGTTTTAAAAGATGACAAGTGAAGGTTGTATCAAATTGAAGAATTATTTGTTAAAATCATAAATTTTGGAAAAAGTTAATAGACTACTGCAATAGAGAAGGTGAGATCATGCCTAATGCCTGATTCACCTAAAGAGTTTTAATTCAATTAGGAAACTTATTCGCGCCCCCATTATGTAGGAATTTGTATTTAACTAGAACATTGAAAGTGTTAGTGGCACCAACTTTGAATTAATAACCCTTATGTATAATATTTCTAGATGTTAAGGTAGATTTTGAATTGAAAATTTGTTTAATTCACTTACTTCTTATTTTTCAAGGTCTTGAAGGTGAAGATCTATAGAAACACTTAAAATAATTTCATGATATGTGCTCTGGAATGAAGCCATAAGGAGTAACAGAAGAGCAAATCAATCTTAGGGCATCTCCAACCCATTCCTCCAAAATGGAGTAGAGTTTCCTCTATTTAGAGATGCTACAGTACTTTTCACTCTAATCCACAACTCTATTTTTCACACGAAAAAGGAATATTTTTAGCATATTCTTTTTTACCTTTCATTAATGATTATTAAAATTACTTTATAAAATTAACCCACCTTTACTTTTTCGCATATATCTTTATTCACAATATTATTGCTATTATATTTTTATGTTAATAAATAATAAAAGTTCAATTAAACTATAATTTGTTATTTGATAATACTAAATGAAATAATATATGAGATATATTGCACTGTTTTATATTATTTAATTATAGTAAATGACAATATAATTACATAATATCAAACATCAAATTTTATTGAATTTCATAAATCAAAAATATTTTAACATTAAAAAAGGCACGGAACATCCATTACACTAAAAAAATTAAAAGATAATATCACCACTGAAAATACACATAACATAATCCACTAATCCTCTGAATTAGTATATTGTTCCTATAAATGTTCAATTCATGCATTCCTTAATTCGATATGCACATTTATGTCCTTGACTTGTTTATACCGGGGGAGAAATTGTTGAAATCGGGTATTTTCATCTGTTACCTTTTCTATAGTCGATTATAGAGCTTCCATTACCCCTATGATTGGTCCATTTAGATCACATTCATCTTTAACAATCATATTATGCATAATAATGCACGCAGTCATGATATCATGCAACACTTTTTTTTCCAAAAAACGTGTCGATCCTGTAATAATCACAAATCGTGATTGTAGAACTCCGAATGGATGCTCCACATCCTTCTTACTTGACTCTTGTCTCATTGCAAAATATATTTTTTTTTCTTTACAGAATGTGGCTTATGAATTGTTTACACAATGGTGGACCATTTAAGATAAATCCCATCAACTAAATAATATCCCATTTGATATTCTTTTCCTTGAATAACATAATGAGCAAGAGGAGCAATACCTTGAGCATGGTTAGAAAGTAAATGGGATGGTTCCAACACATTAATGTCATTATTTATACTTGGCATACCCAAATAAGCATGTCATATCCACATATTCTAATCAGCAATAGCTTTAAGAATAATAGTTGGTGATTTTGAACATCCAGTAGATTGTCCCGATCAATTCGTCGGACAATTTTTCCACTTCTAATGCATACAATCAAGACTACCTAACATTCCTGGAAAACCACGTTGCTCACCAATATGAAGAAGCCTTGCAATATCGTTAGCATTTGGTGATCTAAGATACCGCTGTGAAAAAATCTCAACAATGGCATGACATAATCTCTTGAAGCCTTCAATTACTATTGACTCACCAATTTTAACGTACTCATCCGTAGTATCCGCAGGAATAACATATGCTAACATCCGAAATACGACTGTTACCTTTTGTAATGTGGATAATCCAAGTCTACCAAGCTCATCCCTTCGCTGTTGGAAATAGATATCATACTCTTTTACAGCATTAGCAATGCAAAAGAACAAACTTCGGAACATTCGATATCATCGTCAAAATAGATTATCATTATATCGTGGATTTTCACAAAAATGGTCTACAAATAAATTATAATCTACAGCTTCACGATCGCAGTTGATCACTATATGCCCTGGGATGGAGCCACGATGCCCACCTTGGTTGTTTTTGTTGATTGCGAAGAAGCTCAATTGCTAAGTTATTTTTCTGTATCAAATTATGTATGACTATTTCATCTTCAAGAATCATCAACTCAGGTTTATAATCACTTGATGATGACGACGATGAAGATGAAGATGATAGCATGTCTTGAAATTTGATATTAGAAGGACCTCCAATATCATAATTCATTACAATAAATTGATGCATATTTCATCTAGTAAAGGATGATATTTATAAAAGTTCTTGTTATGGTTAAGATACTGACAAAATCTATCATCCAATGGTTAAGTTTATGATGAAATCTAATAAGACGGTTGAGATTTGGATGAAATCCGTTAATTTTATCTAACATGGATAAGGTTGATGATAAATTCTGAAATGATTATGGATGTAATCCATCTAACGGTTGAGATAATAATGAAATCAAATCGGACGGTTGAGATTAAGATGAAATATACCAATTTTATCTAACCAAGTATTTCACTTTTCTTCATCCTAAACATTACATTCTCATAAGCACATCAACTCTTAAAGAAAAATGGCTTCTCAATCCACTGGATATGGCACTAGTGAAGATATGCTCTTATATCGGATTTATATGGAGATTTCGCAAGATCTGATTATTGGGAGGCATCAAAGTTTTGACCATTTTTTGGGCCAAATTGAAGAGGCATATAACAGCGAGACGATTGATGGGTGGGAGCAACGTAACAAGAGATCTTTAGTAGAGCGATCACGAAAAATAGCACAAGCTATTAAAAAATTATGAGCATGCGTCTAACAAGTAAAAAATATGAATCTCAGTGGTGCATCCGATCAAGATATTGTGAGTTTCCAAAATTTTTAATTCTTGCAATTTTATATATTTTTGGTGGATTGATAACTAACAAATATATATGCATTGTTTGCAATTGGATCGTGCAAAGGTATTACTAACGTAAGATGTTAATTGCAAAACAGGTTTCAAATATAATCATGTATGGAACATTGCCAAAGATTTCAAAAATTTTAATGATGATGTCATCACACCAAGACAAAATTATCGAAACAAACTTCTAGCTATGTGTCAGCAGAATCTGATAATCCAACACCTAAATCTCAGGTACCATTATCTCGTGTGCTCTTCATCCAAAAGGCCTATTGGGGTGAAGAAGGTCAAAGGGAAGAGAAAAATGGAGGAAAAATCTTCTTTTGAGATAAATAATCTTAGAGTTGAAAACCGAGAGCTTATTGAGTTACTGAAAAAACAAAATGAAGATAAACAAGTAGCGTTTGAAATGACTAGATAGAACATGGAGATTTAGAGACAAAAGTTGGCTTTGAAGCAAAGGAAATAAGAAATTAAAATTATGTCTTAGGACTTGAATCAAATTAGAGATCCTAGTCGCCGTGCTTACATTACAGTTGAACAAGCACGAATTCTGGAACAATTATCGCATCAACCTCATCCACCACAACCACAACCACAACCACAACCAGAACCATAACCAAACTCGTCAAATAAATTTTTGGTGAATATTTTACTAATATTAGTAGAGATGGAACCGATCTACCTGATTATTAAAATTTTCAATTTTGTATTAGCAGTTAATTATATTTTGCTTGTATTTTTTAATTTAGTTCTACTGCTTGACTATTAATATTCATGTATGTGTGTTTTAATTTAGTTTACCTTTGTTTGTAATTTATTATGTTATTCGACTATTAATATCAACATATTTGTGGTTTACTTGTTTGAAGTTTTCTAATGAATATTTTTTAAATTATTTATTTAAACTATTTATTCATAAGTAAATAATTATAAAGTTAAAAACATATAATGAGAATATTTATAAACATGAGACTAATCCTTAAAATTATTATAAAGTTATAATTACTTAAATAAACATATAATGAAAATATTGAAATATTGTTTATATAACAAATAAAGAATGAAAGAATTAAAAAAGAACAAATGAATGGAAAAAGGAAGAAAAAAGGAAGAAAGAAAAGATTGAAAAAAAAGAGAAAAAAGTAGAAAAATTTAAAAACTATGAACAATAATGGAGTCTCTCCAAAATGGAGGATGTAGATTCATTCGAGATGATCATAAAGCATTCTCATTCTAATTGAAAAATTAGTGGAATGATGATTTCCTTATCTTCCTCAAAATTAGTAACAACATAGGTTAAAATGAAAATATTGCTCTTAGAGAAGTTCTTGTTTTGTATCACAAGCCACCAATATAAAAAAGGAAATAGGTAAGATAAAACAATTTATTAGAAGAAAATTGTATGATATTAGGAAAAGTCTAAAAAAATATGTTCTAGCTGTCAACACTATTAACTTCCTTATCAACTTTTGATACGTTACTTTCATGAAGGGCTTTTTTCAATGGATACAAACATGGTAAATATAATTAGTAGAGGAAATTTGGTAAATAAAATATCCAATACCAAACCATTAATTTTAAACATGGTCGAAGTTCTCAAAAAAAAAAAAAAAGTAGGCCGACTCGAGGATCTGCCATTTATCTCGTTAAAGGGCAAACTCGCTGTCGTTTTTTAATTAATTTCTCAGGTTATATTCAACTTTTCCAAAAAAAAAAGAGGAATTTGAGCACAAATCTTTTTACCGTAAATTTTGGGTCTAGACTAGACCTTATGATTGTGATCTACAAGATTTTCGCCGGAAATTATTGAAATGACTCGAATTGGGCCTTTGTTGAATAAAGTCCAATAATCAAAAAGACTAAATTGGCCCAATTCGGAGTACTCGTGTATTTAGAGTCAACCGGACCGGCCTCGATTTGCTTTCGCTATCAATGTCACTGGAATTTCAAGTTTCAAAGGCCACGGTGTTGGACAAAGCAGCATGAGACAGACGTGTACCAAAATTTTATGATTTATGGTTTATAATTTTAGTACGCAGCCTGATTGCTCTTGACTAACTCCACGTCTACTGATAGATGTGACAACTACTGCTTAGTATATTCCTTAAAAATTGCAAATGTCTTGAGGAAATATTAATTATTTTTAAATTGATTTGTTATAAGTTTACTATTTATAGTTAAGCATATCAGTTAATTAAATTGCACCAATCCAAATTACATCATAATTATAAATAATTCATATTAATAATTATTAAAACTTCTCTTTCCCTTTGTTTAGGTAAAGGGATAGATGTGATAAAATTCAACTCAAGAAATATATTTATCAGTTTAAACTTGTTAAATACCAATGCTCCTCAAAAAGTACTCGAATCCTTGCAGGAAGGGTATGTAAAATATTCGTTAAGGAAGAAGGGCATAATTGATATTAACAAGAACTGAAAGGGGCATCCCCCAGATAGGGTTAAGCTCGAGTGGGACTTTTCTCGTAGTTCTAATTTCATTCCTTGTTCGCCAATCTTGCCAAATATTTCACTGCCTTTTTCTCCGTCGTTATGTATTCAGGCACTCTATAGTCTCTAACTGACATAAAGTTCCAAATCTCGTGTTTACAGTTTCTGACTCTTGGCTATGGCTATGGGTCTGGGTAAAATAGCAATCCTCGCCGGTGCAGGTTATTTATTTATTTATTAGTATCTTAGTTAATCTTGGTTATTACTTTCTTCCTTGGTGGATTTAATTGAGTGCGCGTGATTTTTTATTAGCTGGGAATCGTGAATTGCATTTGATTTTATTTTGTTTATGTGTTAGGGTTTTTGGGTAAACCCCTAGATCATGAATTGTATGATTCGACCCTTTTTATTAATAGATTTGGTGCTTATATTTTCATGGGTTACTTGGTTTCTAGTGGCTATGAATGAAACAGAAAAGAGGGACGTTAAGGGGTTTGACTTACTGTGATTTTGGCCTAAATAGTCTAATTTAGTGTTATATGATCAGAGTACGGCTGGTGGTTCTATTAGATGCTAATGCCTTTGGTTTTGCGTTATGAATAAGACGAGATTGGGTTTTGGAGTAATGTTATGGGGAATTTACAATTGGGTGTGCCTTTTTAATACTTTCACTCATTTTCTGTGAAAAGGGATCAACAAAGCTCATTCAGACCGTTTAAATGAGGTCTGAAGAGTACCTTACAAAACCAAACAAATTTGCTCTTTATACGGATGGTAATCAGAACTTTTTTAATTTTTATGACGTGGCCTACATTTTTCATCTAATTACTGACTACAATTTTCTGCTTTTTTGTCATTAGGGGCTTAATGTAATGTTGGGTACCATTAGGGGTTATGTTCAGTTTCAGACTTAAATTTGGGGCCTTACCGAAACCTTCTGCCTTTTCCTTTTCCTTTTCCTAGTTGTAACCACATAAATTGTGACTGCAGCAATATGTTTGTTCAATTATGCTGAAACATATACCCTATTTCATGCTATTATAATGACTCAGCTATGTGCAATCTGAAACCTTGTTCCAAAAATTGTCTGCATGCACATTTAATGCATCACAAAACTGTTACTCTTAACCTACATTGGCTCCTTGTTAGATGCTAATTGGGAATAGTTTTTTTCCTCACTTAATCAGTTTGATCTATTCATTTTAGGTATTATAGGCTCAGTTCTTGCAAGCGAGGGGCGTATGTCAAATGTTTCTGATTTTATATCGGGCACTCTAAAGGTGTATTATATGACTTAATATTATGAATGTGTTGATACATGAAATTTAGCTGCTATTCTGTTATTAGTTTTTTTTGTAGTGTGTTAAACTGCCTACTAATATATTTATTTTGTAACATAGATTGCTTTCAAAACTCTTCAAGGGGGTGATTCTAAATCTACTTCATCAGCTAGGAAGCCACATGACTCTATCAAAGATCAGGTTTTCATAACTTATATTTTCTCTAGATGTTCCTTTGTTGAATGAATTTATGCTGAAGTATGGTATATGGATTATGGCCCACCCAATTGCTTCTGGAAGAAATATTTTGGAGCCAAAGCCACCCCTTCTCCCTCTCATTAGTGTTGAATAGAAAACTTAAAAATGAACAGAAAAGAAAAAACTGAGACTGCCTGTTCAATGAACACAATGTCTTCAATCAGATATTGTTCAATTGAATTAAAATGTTGTCACTTTACTTTTTGGATACTGTCAAAACTACTTAGTTATCATCAGAACTGATACGGGCTAAGCGTCGTGTTGAATTGCTCAATGTTTGTGAATCCACGGAAAACATGGTATGGATGATCAGAACAATTTATGCTTTGATTTCCAAGCAGCAGTGAAATTATGTGGAGAGAAGTTATTGAAAAGAATATTTCACCGTGAACACTAAAAGGTTCTGATAAATATTTGAGTTTGCTTAGGTTATTCATTAGAATTGCATTTTGAATAGTTTAAGATTGAATTTTTTAATTGCATTTTGAATAGTTTAAGATTGAATTTTTTAATTCTTCTTTTTCTCCTTTCTTCTTGCAAAATATGTAGTTTGATTATGTTGAAGATCTGCTTTAACGTCTTTCTATATTTGTTGCAAAGCATGCCTTTATGTTTTGTTAATAAGAATGCCATTTACTCACTGTTTTAGGCCAACATTTTGTTATAACTTCTGTATTTTATCTTTTATAGGTTGATATAATAAAGCGGGAGCTTCAAATAATGAGATCCTCTGGGCCAATCACGATTGTATCTGGAAGTGGAAAAGGTTTGAATTTGAACATTATCTTATGCATTGATCGACAGAATCATTTGGTTTGTGATATTATAACTTTAGTTTTTGTGGTTTATTTGGGTAAATTGTATATGCTGTGAACTGTTTCTGTTTGTGTAGATTCTTTTGATATATTTTACTTCTTGCTTGATGCTTTTTCCCAAATATTCTTTGATGCGCTTGTAATGTGCAGGTTCTAGCAGATATGTCATAGTTGTGGTTATTGGAGTAGTTGGATATGGCTATCTTTGGTGGAAGGTAATGCTCTGGTTTTCTTAGATTGATAGCTGCACTTTTTTTTTTCTTTCCTTTTTTTCTGTTGAATCTGAGTTTAATTTATATCCTATCTGATTGTATTCTTCATGAATGCATTTTTATCTTTATGGTTTTCCTTGATGTTGACTGTATCCTTGTGTATATTCAGGGCTGGAAACTTCCTGACATGATGTTTGCAACAAGGCGTAGCTTGTCTGAAGCATGCACTTCTATAGCCCAACAACTTGAGAATGTTTATTCATCAATTCGGGCAAGTTTCTTTTCCCCTAAATTTTGCTATAAGTGCTTGGACCTGGATCAAAACTGTAAATTGCAGAACGACTCGATCAATCTAGTCTTTATGCATGTTACCTTGATTAATTTTAGGAAAGAAGTGGTCAAAAATTGATGACGTCAGTATTTTATGCTGAGGATGCATCATGACTAATACTTGGTTTGGTGTATTTGACATGTTACTTGTGCTATTTTTCACATTGAGATTTCTGACCCTCTTGTAAATTTTATGTTTAATAGACAACCAGGAGGGAATTGTCTTCAAGCATAGATAATGTTGATGCCAATTTGAATGAGGTTGCACAAGTGACGGCTAATACACAAGGCAGGGTAGGTCTGGTTTACATATTGGCTAGGATTTATTTTTGTGTTGATTCTTCATTCTTATGCAAAGCCTTTAATTTGTTCAGGTTACTGATCTTCTCCAAGAGTCAGAAAGGATTGGTCATGATGTTCGTTATGTCCTTGATGTGGTTGAAACACTGGTAAGATCTCTTTCAGTTGAATATCTGTGATGCCGGTGTAATTTGTGAAAAGAACTTTTCTACATGTGAAGTTGATACTTTTTTAAAAAAATGTTTTAGGAACTTAAAATTAGTGAGATCGAAGGAAAACAGGTAATTTTCTTTTACAATCCTACAAAATTTGATTTGTTGATGCTACTTGATGGACATTAACAATTGCCTTCAATTTTATATTCAGAATCTGACTGTTCAAGGAGTACAGGCATTGTGTGAAGTTGCTGATGAATTGCAGAATAATGCACGTAAAGAGAATATTCAGGCATGTGTACAAAGAGATGATCTTGGATGTTGTCATTCTCCATATTTTTATCATTTTAGCTGATTTATTTTCAAATTGGTGTATTAATGTGGAAGCGAGCCTAAATATTTTGTCTATAAATGATATTCTGTTCAACCAAAAAACTACCAGAATCTCAGTACTCACTCCATTTATTAACCACGTTTCTCAAATTCTGTAGGTTTTGCAATCGAGTTCACAAATTGCATTCTCACCTAAGGTAATAGCTCTCTTCTAGACGATGGCATCTGAACAATAGTCATAGCCTTTGCTTAAGATGATGCATATGCACATATAATCTTACATTTCTTATACTGTTCCTTTGGCCTTAACCTTAATCTGCTTTGACTGAGGTGCTTGATATGTTTCACATCTAGTTTGATTGTGATCATCACACTTATTTTCTTCATGTGTATTTAGGTTGCCTCCTTGCCTCCTCCATCACCTGATCCGTCAACACCTAGTGTTTCTAATGGATCTCTCGAGGTTTGGTGATATGCCCTCTTTTGTGGATAGAAAAGGGTTCCACGAACGCGATTGATATTATTGATCTTCAATCTTTTACCTTAATAGCTTTAACTTCACTTCTGTTGATTGTTGTTCAGTTATGGCATCTGGTGTTTTAATAATTTGTTTCTATTCCAGACGAGTAATGGCATCTCTGGAGTGGTGGAGCCTTCAAGCACTCCTGGGACTTCCCATGGTTTCCATATTCCTGAAGTAGCAAGTAATGGGTCATCCACTGTGCAGAGACCACCATTTCTTCAGAGGGCACGCAGTGTAACAAATTCTGTACTCCATCGAGTGGGTTCAAACAGACAATATGCCCAGAGATGATATACTTGTCAGCATAATTTTATACAACTTCGGGAGTTCCTTGAAGACTGGTTGTACTATCCGAGCCTTGTCAGATGAAGGTTGTGCCAAGGTTGGTACTAAATTTTTGTAGAGACAATCTGAGAAAGGTTTCAAACATGCAAATATTTGGCATTCCTTGTATGTGTTACGTTGGTTAAAAAATTATGACCAGTGACAGTAGGGCTTTAGGTGAAGGATGAGATAATAATACATCTTTATATATATGATGTCAGAAATTTTCTACAAACTATATTTCTAAGAAGTTCATGGCCATTATTGTGGCCTCCAATTCTTGGCAATTCGTTTAAGTGTCTCTGGTAACCATTCCGGCGCTTCATCCTACTATGTTACTGTAAATTGGCATTTCTGTAGTTTTGAATCCTCAGATTCGATGCATGAAAGGCATGCGAATTGTGTAGTTATTGACAAGATTCTGTATAATGAGAAAAACTGGAGAATGTCCCAAAGAATGAGATTAGATTGAGCGATGCCATCAGAACTGTAATCTTTCTTGCACTCCTTGTAAAAGTTGAAGTGCAATGAATATGAAGCTTTTTTTCGTTTAATCTTAAAAATATTAATATAAATATAAAAAATATAAGATAATTTTTAAACAACTTATAACAATAAGGGCATATTAAAAATTGAGGAAAATTACAGAAGAGTTTGATATTTTTTTTACTAAAAAGGAAAAAGAACCAAGGCAGCTGTTTTGTTTGAATCTTGATTAGTCCAATCCGAGACAGGACCTGTTCAATTTTTATAGTGTCTTATCTTGTTCCATGAATCTCAGTTATTTATTTATGCGGGTCTCTTATTTATTTATGCAGGATTCACGCAAGATCTATATAAATGAATGACTGAGATTTAAAAGACAGAATAAAATATCATAAAAATAGACAGAAGATCCGGACTCGGACTCTTCCAATCTATCATTTCATTTTTCTATATACTTCTTATCCATAGAGATATTTTCTATATACTGCCACAAATACTATTATTATATTTACTCCCGAGCAAAATATAACCTAGAGAAGGTCCAGAAGACAAGAAAATTGGGCCTAACATCCATTTCATTTGCGGGTTGGTTGGTTGGTTCTTTTCCCGCCAATTCAAATCAGTTCCGGCTCTTGGCGCGCCTAAAAAGAAAAGGAAGAAAAATCCTAGTGTCAGAATTTTTTTAAAATAAAAATTATCCAACTAGGCTTCCTTTTCTTTCTCTGGTCTCTGCTCCTCTCCTGCTCAAGAATCAGAAATAGACACGAGGCACAAAACTAAAAGAAGCTCTAAAGATGGACAACCTTAGACCTCAGTCCAAGCCTCCCTCGAACGACGACTTCACCACCCTCCCCCTCTACCGGTCCGCCCCGTCTCTCGAAGTTAGACTCGAAGATTTCGAGCTCTACGCCGTCGATCGCCTCCGAGGTCTCCTCTTCCTGCATTTATGTTTCTTGTTTGTTTAATTCTCTAGTCCTTCACGTAGTGCAGTTTTTTGCAGTTCTTAAAGCCATCTCCGATGGATTGTCTCGCGGAAAGAAACCTGAAGAAATTGACAAACTGGTGACGATCTTTGAATTTTCTCGATCAGTACTACAAGTTTCTAGAAATTTCTGAACCCTAAGAATTTTTTAACAGGTATTTGATCATTGGAAAGCGAACATGAGGCATCCACTGGCATCTGAAGCTATCAATAAGGATATTATATCGCACTTTGTCCTGCGTTTGGTTTATTGCAGAACGTAAGCTTCTGAGTTTTTTATTTTTTGTTATTTGTTTTGACTTTTTCAACTTCGAGATCGATTTTATGTTGCGTGTTCTTTTGGTTCTTTAGTGAGGATCTGAGGAAATGGTTCCTTTCTATGGAGACAGCTTTGTTTCGCTACCGATTTCAGGGGAAGAGTGCTGAAGTTCAGGTGAGACATTCATAGATTGGCTAAATAACTGATGAAGCTTTTTAGAGTCTGTGTCAATCATCATTCTGTATGCAGAGAGCGCTAATGGCTGAGCTTGACCTTCCTTACAAGGCAGTTAGAACTGCAGACTTCGAGGTTATAACTTGTACCAATTTCTTCAATGTTCACAGTTGAAATCCTTGATTCAATGCTTGATTGTATAGCTATTGTGATTTGATTATGTGCAGAGTATAAAAGATAAATTGGGTCAGGTTGCACGTTCACTTGGACAGTCACCCACTGGTGAGAACGGATCAACTTTTTGTTTCGTTGTTTTTATTTTGCAATTTTAATAGTGTTTGTTACATGCATAATTCATACCTTACCTGTAGCAATCTTATTGTTGACCAATGACAAATTGAACTCTTTCATTTGGATCAGAAATAAAAGCATTGTGTATTAACATTGTTCAAAGACTCTTGATTGGATTTTTTTTTCATTTTCCCTTCTATCGATGTCTTGACTCCTGACTCTAGTTTTATCTTTTCTTTTTTCTTCTCATCCGACAGCTGCCGACATATTCTACAAGGTTTGTTTGCCTTTAATTGATTACATATTTCGGTTAGAAGTTTGATTACAATGTTTATTCTGTTCGTGAATTCAATTATCTTAGCTAATAGTCGCCTGTTGGTTTTATTTAATATGGGAGAATGGTGCTTAAGACACATCCAAAGTTGCATATGCCGTTGCTGTTTGCCGAAGTGCTTGTTGTCTCTTCTCTTGCTGCCTTTTCTGTTATTGCTTCTTTTGAATGGTTAAAGGGTGAGGGGCGAGTCAAGTCTCTTTTTCCTCTATCCCTGCCCTTTTGACGATCTCTTCTGGGGGAGAAAGTTTGGTCTCAAATTAGTCCAAATTGGTACCGTTTCGCCATAAACTGAATATCTCAGAGAAGTCATTTTTCTTTGGGTTGGAAGTATCTGCTGATCACTTAAACGTCAATAATTTTTTGTTAGGGATGTGATTGATATATACCTAATGTGTGTGTGCCACATCATTTTTCTTTAGTTTTAAGAATTTGACATGCTTCGGTCAAAGGACTTTTGTACTTTTATGACTTTGAATGTGGTTCTATCCCACATTGGCTACGTTACTGCCTTAACACCAGGTACCATTTGAAGAAGTTCCAGAACTGGTAGCTGGTCGCAGAGTTTTTATCCACAAAGGGCATGCTTATGTGGCCATGAATCAGGCAATATTGACGCATCCTTTTCAACTTTTTGTTGGGATAGCCAGAAATATGATTAACGTTAGCGTGCTTTAAATTTCAGGTTGTTTCCCTTGTTGCTACGCGTTTTCGCAGTCTACTATCAAAAGCGCTAATTTTAACAAACAGGTTGGTGTTCTTTAGGAAGCTACAAAAGTTATTTTTTTGTTTGTTCAGGGCTGAATTGAATAGAATAATAGTTGTTGCGAGAGTGGAAGTTTTTGTTTAGACCACATTTTAGCTGATATAACACTGAGAATTCCAAACAATTCATATTTGTTACGAGTTTTCAACTGTTAAAGTTATAAATTGTCAAAAGGATTATATTGCAGGAAGTGGACGTCTATCATCAGAGAAGATGAGAAGGATCGACTTACACCGGTCAGCATTTAGTACGAATATTGCAATTTAATTGACTTTATTTCGGTTTCGTTTGTGTTACATGACATTTTCTTTATGCATTTAGATCGTTGAGGCCTTATGTACAAGTTACCTGGGTCCTGACTATTCTCAGGTACTTTTTCATGCCTATTGTCATCCCAGTTACCTTAAGGTTGTTTATTCAAGTTACAAACTTGGTTAATTGCCCCACAGTCGAAAGAGTTCGCTGAAATATCCATTAAAGACATCGACCAAGTAGCGAAGAGCTCATTTCCGCTGTGCATGAGACACCTGTTTGAAAAAGTAAGAGAAGTTGGTGCTTTTCCTTTTGTTTAACTAAGCATGTGGTTATTCTTTCCAGCTTCTTTAGACTCTTGATATAAGGTCTTTCAGTTCCTTAACGAAGTTCATATATTTTTCATCATTTCTTTTCACTTGTTTGCTCAATTCAAATGAAATATTGTGCAGCTTAGAGAGGATCATCATTTGAAGCATGGAGGGAGGATGCAATTGGGTCTCTTTTTGAAGGTTGTATATCTGTTTCTTCTTTATGAGGACCAGGAACTGCTTCCCATATTTACTCTTATGGATGCTTAACGAGTATTATGGCTCTACTTCTTGACCAGAGCCTCCCTTTCTCCCCCTTTCTTATTTACGTGACCAAATGCTTGGGTGGTCTAAAACATGACTAAATTAGAGATATTTATGTCCCTGGTACTTAAACCGCTCTCTCTGATTGTGTACCTTTTGTTTCCACCACAAAATGTGTGCCAATCCAAAAATCAGATGAAGAGCTTCATTATGGCAGTTATTAGTATATTACTATCTGTTAAGCATGGAAATTTTAAATTAAAATTTTGTTCTGCATTTTTAGGGTGTAGGTTTGAATCTAGATGATGCACTGATGTTCTGGAAGGCAGAATTCTCCCACAAGGTTAGTACGACAAAATATGGTCCTAGTTCCTGCTTAATACTAGTTTTATTTGTGTCGTAATTGCTTATATGACAAAAGAAAATCTGAGTTCACTGGTATATGCTCTCTTATTCTGTAATCAGAGCATGCATGGCATCATGTAAATGGCTTAGAAAAGAGTATTGAAGACACCTCTTCTACCTTGGTTTGCTCGCAAAATGAGTTTTTCCAATGTTGATACGCACCCAAATCATTGATTTCTCTGCCCTTAAATCTTTTTTATCGTAGGTTGGGGCAGAAAGGTTCGACAAAGAATATGCATACAGTATACGCCATAATTATGGAAGAGAGGGGAAGAGAACGGTAAGATGTTGGACTTAATCAACTTAGATTTTTATGTATAAATCATCGCTTTAGATTGCTATCTAGAAATGCATCATGGGTTAGATCTGTAACACTAGACACGTGTGGAGCCAAAGGTATCGTCATGTCAAATACTTCAAAATCCGTGATGAGTAGTTTCCTTTGAGATTGTTCGGTGCAAGAAGTTCTTTCAGCGGTTGACAATCTAAATAATTTTGGTTTTTGCAGGATTACACACCTTATTCTTGTCAAAAGATCATCTCATCTACTCCTGGTGTAGGAGATCATCACGGCTGTCCTTATCGACATTTCAGGTTAGTTTCTCAGTAGTGGTGATATTATGAGCATGCAATTGGGTAAAGAAGAATAACGACACACTTGGAAGGCGTTTGTGGTCACAGTTGTTCTTATTACCAACTCGACCAAAGCTGTCATTTACAGTTGGGGTTTGGCTTAGAAGTAAACGAATATTGATTACGAGAAAAAATGTTGGCAATTTTCATTTTTTGAGGGGCTGGCAAATGGGTCACCTTGTGCAAATCTCTATTCGGTTGTGGCAACCATGTCAATGTGTCATAGGTTTTTAATTGTGTAGTTGAAAAAACAAAATTCCAATTTTGTCTTGAATACATATTCCTAAATCCTAGAGCTTATCTTTCGGCGAGACAAACCATGTTTTATTAAGTGTTTTTAAAATCCTTGATGAATGAAGGCAAAATTAGGCTAAATTGATATGTGCTAATCTAATATATTTTTAAGGAGCAGCCGCGTGGTCATTGTCATTCATTTAGTAGTTTTTATGACGGATTATTATGATTAATATAAATTAAGTTATTTTTATAAATTAACAAATAACCTTTATAATATTAATGGTTCCTATCCATTTCTATATTTTATTAAGTCGATTCAGTGGTAGCATGTCTCTCTTGAATTGCGGTAGTTCGAAGGCATTGCCTTCTCTACCTGGATGTGATATTTTGACTATATAGAGACAAGTGATCAACCTTTGGCTTTCCTGTTGACAGCGAGGAAAACTTGAGGGCCGCACTTTTTAGAATGGGGGTCAATGGTAGCGCGGTCGAGGATGTAATGGAGAAAATGCGAAATAGACATTATCAGGTTCAGCAACTCAGCAATTTGCTGTTTGATTTTTCTTTCCACTGTGACCTGTTTATTTCTACTATAACCATTTAAGTGAATAACATGGAAACGCGCAGTTGGCATGCACGCTGACATTTGAAGCTATTCATGGCTCAACATACGATGTTGGAGTTAACCATCCTAACCAGTACTTCACTGACAGCCAAAAGATCCTGAAGGCCAAGGTAAACGCCTAGATATGACTTGCGTATCTTGATTCAATTTTTAACCACGAAGAATCTATCTAAAGTACTAAGACCTGAGGAGAACTTCAACGTGATCGAGATTCCATTAAAAGATGAGGCCATGAATTTATAAGCTTGAAGATGAATAAATGGCGCCTGGTTGACTGAAAGCCTTAGCATATTTCTTGTAATGGATTCTCGCCATGATGCATTTCTCTCCGCTATTCATAATGAACTTGTTTAGTCCCCATTCCCAGTTCCTGCAAGAAAGCATTGCAATTTATTTGTAGTTAGTTACCACCGCAATAAAAATGTGACTGGACAATTTAAAGCTATTAACTTTCAACTGCGTCTAGATAATTAACAACATTGTGTGGAGAATTTGGTACATGAACATTGAGCTCCAAAATTAAATATTTAGCTGCGTAAACAATACAGTGAGTTTCAAAATCTCATATTTAGCTGTATAAACAAGCTTAACGTGTTTTCCACCATTTGCGCCTTGCAGGGTCATTCCTCGGTGTGAGAAGCTTTAGGAGATTAGTAAGGGGGATTCCTGGTTTCAGGTTTGTGACTTTAAAAGTATTTTCTCCTCATAAGAAAATTGTAATATGTTTTGTAGTTGAATGTTATAAGTAGCACAAATGCTTAATTACTGAAGAGACGTGTTAATATTAGCTGATTTACATAAATGTGATCTACAACTTCCACCACAGCAATCTTAAGCGTTTTGAAACTCTTCGTTCTCTCAAGTAAAAGACGGAAGTTTTCAACTAGTGGACAGTACTAAAGCTTCTTCCTTTTTCTCCTTACTGTATTGAGACAGCCCATTATTTCATCTCACTCAGTAGTTGAGTTTGCTTGGGCTTTAAAGGATAATTAGTAATAGCTGAGTTGATATTTAGGGTGTCAACATTGAAGAACCCGCCGTTTGGCTCATTGACAGCACATAAAAGGTTGCGGATGTGATCTTCTGTACCAGTTATTCTGATCCTATTTTGTGCCATTTTATCTCAATTTTATATTTATGTGGGTTTTATATAAATATGTGGTTGAGATGGAATGACACAGAATAAGACTAGAATAACTGGTACAGGTGATTTTGTGCTAAAAGGTTGACCCTTCAATTTGGTAGGTTCCAGGAAATTGTCCTACCACTTGGTTCGTAGCTAGAGTTTGATCAAGGAAATATCTATCAATGAGCTCTGATTCGCCAAAACTGTACTGGTGTGTGCCCGTACGCTAAGGGAAGCATTGAAAGAGCTTCTTACATAATGTGGATCATCAACATTTGTAAATTCCAGGTTTTAGTTTCAATCTTCTCTTTTCACGTAAAAATTAATCACAGTACGAACTATAGGTCATGTAAGAATTAAGATGTAACTGTTTCGATTGTTGGTGGGCCATTCTATTAAAGCACCGACTGGTTTTTCTCTTTATTGTCTGTGTCCATGCACGCACTTGGTTTGCTCTGGCGCACTCTAGGCACTTCTATTATCACCGGTGAAATGTCTCTTTGGGTCCTGATGGAGAGAAAAATTCTGCTTTCTTACACTGCAGCACTGGGGTAACATCCTGTCCGTTCTATGTGAAACATCGTACGTGCGAGCATTTATCGAGATCTATTTATTAACTGGAAAGACGAAAGGTTCATTTAACAAATTAACGAAAACAATATAAATCAAATGCATTTTTATTTCACATTTTCAATTAGAAAAAGATAAAATCTTTTTTCATAAGTTATAAAAGAATATAAATATATAAGCCAAATTATATATGAAAGTAAAAATCGCTCTCAAAATTTTAGAAAATTTTGGAATGATAAAAATGTTATTTATTAACTGTTATAAATATTCTATGATATATATTTATGTGATGTTAGTTGAGTGCTAAGTGTTAAAAGAATTAGTCCTTTTAACTTTGAACTTATGTTCAAATTAGTTTTTAATTTTTAATTTTTATCAAATAAACTTTAAATTTCTTAAAATTTTGACTTGATTCGTAAACAGCGTATTGTATTAATTGATAGTTGATTATATCAGTTGATTTGATCAGCGAATAATATCAGTTATTTATTAAAGATGCTTGATAAAATTAGGTTTAACTATTGCTCAGAGAAAACATTCCATTACTAAATTTGTCTCATATGATT
>JAOQMP010000003.1:8081478-8102019 GCA_027563575.1 Erythroxylum pedicellare
TTTTTAAATAACTCCTTTATTATATTCTTCCAAACTTTACGATACAATTGTACAATAAAAAAAAGCCAACTTTAAAAATATAGAGAGTAAAAGTAGAGAGTAAAGTAGAGGACAATACTATTATTAGGTAAATAGCTAATTCCAAAAGTTCCTCTTATGAAACTTTTAAAAATTAGTTTATTAAGATTAGAATAACCAATAACTTATTCACTAAACACATCAACCACTTTTTAAAATAATAAAAAGTTAATTTTTAATCAATAAATTATAAAAACAACTCATAAATTAGTTTGTCAAAACACTCATTTCTCTTTTAATTTGTCAAAAAACTCACTTCTCTTTTAACTTTCATCTCACAGGTACAAAGCTTTTGTGCTACATGCTCCGCTCTTATGATAATGTGTCAAGCAGCGGTGAATTTTTAAGGGTTAATTACAATGCTATCCTTGATGCTTAAATTTTGCGTTTAATAAATAAAAACAAAACGAAAACATAAATCTAAGGACATTTGATTCTGAGTTTATTTTTCTATTGTAGTTTTTGATTTTAATTTTTGTGTGGTTATTTTTATTTAAAAACAGATTTTTAATATAAAATTGAAAATAGAAACTTGTTTGATTAAGATTTATATAAAAATAAAAACAAAATCATAATTAATTAATTAATTAATTTAAAATTCTATAAATTAGTAAATTACATTGATCACTGGCCAGGAAATTACATTACGGTTAACTCTCCTACTATAACAACATTAGAACAGCTCATTGCCTTGTTCAAAAGCTTTGCTTTTTTTAAAGGAAAAATAAAACCGAAAATTACATAAGAAGTATAAGGAAACAGATCCCCGATCTATCCTCTGTGAGGAAATGGTGGCACCGTATGGGTGTAGTGTCAAAATAGGTGATCCCAACATCTACATGTTCAGCGTAGTGCGCTAGCCAGTCAGCGCATCTATTACTCTCTCGATAAATATGTCGATGAACAACAGTCCAGTTCTAGTAGAACAACTCATCTATGCCCAGGACGATAGAGTTGTGGGTCTGAGCTCGATCGTCTGCTGAGGAAAGGATACTGATCACTACTACCGAGTCCACTTCAAGTTCCACTCTGCGGTATCCTGATTCCATGCCAGCGTAAGGCTAGTGTAGACTCCCCAAAGTTCGGCATTGAGCGATGAGCACTAGCCGATGTTTTGAGAGAATCCTCCGAGCCAGTTGTCGTCAGTGTCTCGAATAAGGCCTCCTGCCAAGGCTGAGGACGTGGATTGTTTGCTTGCGCCATCAGTATTGAGTTTTACCCATCTAAGAGGCGGTTTGCTCCAACCGATCATGTGCTCTTGGCGGGGCCGGGGCCTGGTACCAGCTCAACAGTGCCACTCAGCGGCCTGTAAAATCAGTCCTGCAAAAGACAATATGAGAGAATGAGGTGATGAAGGCCAAGTAAAATGCTCATCAAAGAGTGACTGATTGTGCTAGGTCCAAAGGAACCATCAAGTAGTTCCAAAAAGGATCGGCCAGGCGTGCCCGAAGACCGGTCGATGGTGGCAGAGGTTTTGATTGAGCCACTCCCGAGGCTGCAGTGTGAAGAAGGCATGGGGGAGTGGGGAAGGAGGAAAGTGGCTCCACACACGGCAGGCTTTCTCGCAATCGCCCATCACGTGAATAGAGGTTTCATCGAGGTGACAATGGTAGCAAGCTTCATCGGTAGTGAAATGCTTCCTGACGCGTTGTCGATTGGCAAGTAAACGATTATGGGCCAGAAGCCATAAAAATGACCTTATGTGTTGTGGTCCCGGCCATTGCCATATAGCTTTCCAAAAGCCTTGGGATGTATCGCCTCCCTCTTCTCGGAGCATAGCGTAAGTGGAAACCACCGTAAAATCGCTAGTGTCGGAGCATCCCCAGATGATCTTGTCCTGACTGAGGTAAGGTTTCGGGGGAAATGTGCCAAGGAGTGCTCGGAAAATCGACGGGGAAAGATACGCCTGAAATGCATCCCTCTGCCAATTACCAGCGGCGTACACAAAATAGTGGACACTAAGTTGAAGAGTGGATGGAGGGACCTGGGAAGTAACATGGGAGGTCAGCGGTCCGAATCCTGCCAGCCATGGGTCGAGCCAAAAGCGAGTGCGCGTACTGTCGCCGATCTGCCAAGACATACCTTGGAGCACGAGGGGCCATATGGCTTTTAAACTCTTCCAAATCATCGAGCGGCCCTTAGCCTCCAAATGGGAGGGGATATTGGTAGCATCAAAGCCATATTTGGCGGAGAGAATCTGGACCCATAAGGCATGAGGTTTGGTAAGCAAATCCCAACCTAATTTCGTCAATAAGGCATCGTTGGTGTCACAGATCTTCCGTATGCCAAGGCCCCCTGTTTCTTTCGACTTGCAGACTTCCTCCCACGAGACTAAGTGAATGCGCTTCTTGCCATCCGAAGCTCGCCACATAAATTGTCTCATCATTTTCTCCAGATCATCACATAGACTGCGCGGTAATCGAACAGTCTGCATAGTATAAGTGGGGAGGGCTGCGATCACAGACTGTGTCAAAGTGGTACGGCCTACAAATGCTAGCAGATGAGTTGTCCAACCTGAGAGTCGGCGTTGGACGTTGTCCAAAATGTATTGATAGGTTCTACGGCTGGCCCGTTCATGCAGAAGAGGAATGCCTAGGTAGCGACCTAGGTCATTAGTCGGTTTGAAATTGAGGGCACGACTTAACCGATTCGCCATCATAGCCGGAATGTTCTTGGAAAAGTAACACCGGGACTTGTCGTTGCTGACGCGTTGGCCGATGCGGTACAGAAAGAATCAAGGAGGTTTCGGATAACATAAGCTTAATCTATGGAGGCTTCGGTGAAGAGAATGAGATCATCAGCAAAAAACAAGTGGGTGATAGAGGGACCAGTTCGGCTCAACTGGATAGGTTTCCAATAGCTCTGTGTCACCGCTTAAGTGATGGAGTGAGCCAATCGTTCGATACAGAGGACAAAGATGTAAGGTGAGATGGGGTCTCCCTGACGAATGCCTCGAGAAGGGCTGAAGGTGTCGCTGACGTCCCCCTTCCAGTTAACCTGAAAGGAGGCTGTGGTGATGCATTGCATGATGAGAGTAATCAGCGACGCTGGAAGCCTGACGTCTATTAGGGTATCTTGAATGAAAGCCCAAGACAGGCGATCATACGCCTTCTCCAGATCTACTTTAAGAGCCATAAACCCCTTTTTTCCAATTTTCCAGCACATGGTATGAAGAACTTCCTAGGTAATGATGATATTATCCGAAATCTTACACCCAGGGATAAAACTACACTGGTTATAGGCTATCAGGTCAACTAGATAGGGCTTAAGTCTGTTAGTAATGACCTTGGTGAGGGCTTTATAGAGCACAGAGCACAACGCAATAGGGCTAAACTGCTTTATCGAGGTGGGAGAAGGAATCTTTGGAATAAGGACCAAGATGGTGCGGTTAAGATCTGTGTCCCAGATTTCATTCCGAAAGATTCTCTGAAGGAATAAGGTCAGGGATGGTCCGAGAGTATCCTAATGGGATTGGTAAAAAAGAGCTGTAAAACTATCAAATCCTGGAGCTTTATGAAGATTCATATGAAAGAACGTGTCCCTGATTTCCTCAGCATTGAGGGGCCAGGATAAGTCCACGGTAGCATGCTGTGGGAGGGGAGGAAACTGGCCACGAAGCTGCAGGATGGGGGTTATTTTGGGTCGGCCAGATATAACTATTCAAGATAGTTACGTGCTAAACGCGCGAGTTCCTCTGTATCTGTAAGCACATTCCTAGTGTCATCAGTTAAGGAAGGAATCCGATTTTGTCGGTAACGGGTGTGGGTGAGGACATGGTAATACTTGGTGTTTCGGTCGCCTTGGCTCATCCATTGGCTTCTGAATTTTCGATGCCAGAGTAGCTCCTCTTGGTAAAGGGTCTGCTTTAATTCTGTCCGAAGGTACTCATCAAGATCCCGGATGGATGTCGAGTTATTATCGTCAAGTTGTTTCTGGATACCTTAAAGTCGTGCCATAAGTCGCCGCTTCTGATGAACGTAGTAGTGTTCTAAGTCTGAAGCTTGTCTGAAGGCTCCACTCATGTCTGAAACGTTTGGTGTCTAATGGTCCAATACAAATTGCGCAAAGCCATGGTGCGTTAACTAGGCAGATTGAAATCGAAACGACTGAGTTGGTGGGGGGGAGCGAGAACTAGTAGTAAGGGTGATAAGGAGAGGTCGATGATCCGACTTCAGGAAGGGAAGGTGGGTCACAGCGGTAGTATTATGGGCCACCGAGAGCCGGGCAGTGAAGTAGAAGGCCCGGTCTAGGCGCTCCATTGTGTTACCTCTCCTCCAAGTAAAGTGAGGCCCAAAAAATCCAAGGTCATGAAGATTACAGTGGTGCACATAGTCCCTAAAGTGTGGATTGATGATTGAGTGAATTTTTGCATTGTGTTATCTGCAGCCTCTAGTTTAGCATTAAAGTCGCCGCCCAAAAGTCAGGGTTTAGAAGTGACCCGAGCAATTTGACGCAAATATGGCCACATGAATTTTTGTAGCGAGGGCGTGGGATTAGCATAAATGGCTATCAAATCAAAAGTCAATTGGTCCCAGTCAATTCTAGTATGGACAAATTGTCGGTGAGCCATCAAAATTCTGACCCGAGTGTTAGCATTCCACAGAATCCAGATACCGCCCGAAAAACCTAGAGCTTCCACTCGAAAGGAGTGGCCAAAACCCAGGCTTCGAATGACCTTCTACGCTCGATCCCCACATATACGTGGTTCTAGTAAGACGAGGATACGTGGTTTATGAATGCGCATATAATTTTTAATGATAGGCTTGAAGGTCCGACCTCCAGCCCCTTGACAGTTCCATATGAATATTGACATAATCAGGACAACGAGAGGGAATCTAGTCGGCGGGAGGGTGGTCTCCCGGGCTATTGGGCTCACGGCGGTGAGTGGTCACGTGGTCCTCGGTGGGCTCTGCCATCAGGGTGTCACCAGCATCGATAGCTACATTTCCTAGTGTAGACGCAGGGCCTGGATCAGGTGGTCGCGGTTGGTGTAACGTACACGGAGATGGGGCCGAGGATAAGGCTAAATCCAGACGAGCCTCAGTGGGTTCGGCCTCCATGGCCTGACAGTCCATAGGCTCACAGGGGAACCCTTTCATGGATGGGTCGTGGACGATCACCTCGGTATGAGATGGGATCGAGAGGGCCACCTGGGTGGGGGTTGGGTTTTGGGAGACTGGAGAGTTGGGCTACGTGGGGAGCAATAGGGTCTGTGTGGTTTGAAGGGGCCTTGTTCTGGTGTGGAGGCTGGGTTGTGGAGGCATTGGGCTGAGAATGAGTAGGCTGGCCCAGGGTCTGATGGGGAGGCAAGGAGGAGGGGTCTGTGGGCTGAGAAGGAAGGATCTGGCCCAGATCCAAAGGTTGTGGTGATGCGGTGTCGTAATGACTCTTGAGTAAAACGCTACGGTTTGGCTAAGTTTCTGCACGCGTGACGCGCGAGTCTCCTTCAGATACATTAGAGTTGGGGATTTTGATTTGATGGGGAGAGGCGACTGCGTAGTGACCGATATGGAAGAGGGACTTGCATCAGGCTATTACAGGGTCTTCGTACTGGTGTCCAACGTCTCAATCGCAGTTAGGGCGGCGAAGTGCGATCCCTTTCCAGCCAGGGCAGAGCCGGTGTTGGGTCGCGGTGGCTTGGCGTCCTTTGGGGTGGATGACTGCTGACGAGGCCAGTGTCGTACTTGCATACAAGGCCCGAAGCCTAGCTGACTAAGGTCTCTCGTGGAGGGTGTGTCGATGGGAGCTGGTTGTGGGTTCAACGTCGGGTCATCAGAGGTGGAGGTAGAGTTGGGTGGAGCAGCAGGTCAGGAGGGGCAAGTTGGAGCCCCATGGCCAACAATCCTATAGTTGAGGCAGATTTGGGGTAAGCCTTTGTAGGCTACCCTGATTAATTCGCCATCTAGTTCTACCACAGACCAAAGAGGAGAGCTGAGGTCAAGATCTACCGCGACCCTTGCGAATCTCCCCCGGTGAGTTAATTCCGTAGTTGTGTCAATTTTGATAGTGTGAATTACCAAATTTTCGAGAGCGGTAAGAATTGAGGGGTGATACCAAGCTACCGAAACGGCTGGAAATCGCACCCACGCGACCACATGCGTGATCTTCCCAGTGGAAGGATGAAAGTCAGGATACCAAGGTTGGACCGAAAGGGTGTGCCCTGCAATAATCCATGGCCCTTGAGTAAGAGTGCGGACATAGTCATCCTCCTCAAGGAAGTTAACCAAGTAAAACTCCTTATCTAGATCCACAATCTTCATAGGACCCGTAGGCTTCCACATGGACACCAATCTAGATTTCAGCAGGTGAAAGCCAATTCTTTGGCCTAGAAGTTTGATTACGATTGCATTTGCCCATTCTTTGTCTAATTTCCTTTTGAAGGTGTTAGATAATTCTATGCCCAATCTACAAGTGCCTTGTATGATGGAGATATCTCCCTGTGTGACTTCTATAGGTTCCTCTTCCAGCCACTCAATATCTTTGTTGCCCATGCCATGGTCGGAGCTGCCTGAGACAGTTGCGCTATAACTAGGTGGGGTGTGCGAGGTAGCAGCAGTTGGAGGGGGAGGATCTTCATCCCTTTCTCTGGTACAGAATTTCTTGGCCACATGGCCATCGTGTTGTGTTGTTAGGTGAGCAGTGTGGTCTTTCATGGTGAACAGTAGCTAAGCTCACAGTGAACAGTAGCAGTTGAGAGCAAAACAGTAGCTGTAAAGGAAAGGAGTGTTGTATTGAGGACTTTTAACAAACAAGTAAAAGGCAAGGTGAAATGTATGAAGGACCAAGTCAAGTTTCCTTCATTTTTGTTAGAACCAACCAATGATCTAACTCTTTTGTCCCTTACTTTCCAAACATTCTTCTTTCTAAATACTAACTTGTCAAACTTCCATACCTTGCTACTTGTATCGGCTCCATATAGTCACCATCGATGCCGCTCAACCCTATGACTAAGAATCCCATCTCCGATCGCAGCACCTCAAATCCCAATCACTGAAAATCACTATTATCAGATTCAGAAACTACGGTCAGTTCCTAATGAAGACACTTTCGCGTCTAGGCCATACTATTTTCGCTTATTTGTCAAGCAACTACGTGGAAATATCCAAATCACTAGGTGTCACATTCTACACAAACCCAGATGACCTTTGTGAGAACCCCCAGAAGTAGTTAGGGATTTTGGTTAGGGTAACCCATGTTGAAGAGATCAGAGAGAGCATTTGTGACTATGGTGAACCATTCTTTGTCTCTACTCTCGCTACAAATCTCCTCCATGGCTTGTCTCAGACAAGTGAGTCGGTTATCATCGGATTTGGAGTTGGAATGGGACATAATAGAATTAGCTAATTCGTTATTGTCGTTGAGGAAGTGGTCGAGGTCGAGGACGAGGTTGTCGAGTTTTGTAAAGCCTTTGCTGGAACGGAGGCAGTCCAACCATATTGTACCAAACTTGTCAGTGAAGATCGAAGAAAGCATTGGGTGGAGGAGGTGGAGCAATATGAAAAGGTAAACGGTGAAGGAGTAAGCATAGGGCGGTGAACACAAAAGACATAGTAAAATTGGGAATGTGTTGTTTTTATAAAAAAAAGAAGCTTGTTTTAAAAACATACAAAAATGTCTTTTCAACGTTTATGTAGAGTTGTAGCAGCTTTTTTATTTTTAAAAACAAGAAATGGCAATAATATTCAACCAAAGATATTTTAATGACCTATTTCTTTTTTCATGAAAACCAGAATTAAAAAACAAACAAACAGGCTAAGTTTTGCGTTTTGTCATCACATGCAACTTTGCGTTTAGTAAACATAAATGACAACATCATAAAAATGTTCGCAATGGAGGAGTGAAAGCAGATGTTCGTGAAAGAGGAGTGAAGGGAAATGTTCGCAATAGAGGAGGGAAATGAGACGTTTGTGATACAAGAGTGAGTTTTGCCTAAATTGTATTTGCATATTGTGGCTAACATTTATAGTTAAATAAGAAAAACAAGACTATGGTGGTTCAAACATGTTAACAAGTGGCATCCTAATGTCTTATTGAAAAAATGTGAGAAGATTATAGTTAAAAACTGTAAAAGAAGAAGAAAAAGACTTAAAAAGATTTAAGGGAAAGTGATCAGAAACAATATGATTTTACTAGAGATTATCAAGGATTTGACCCTTAATAAGAAACTTTAGCAAACTAAGATTTCGGTGGAAGACCTAAGATTATCAAAGATTTGATCCTCAATAAAAAAATTTGGCAAATTAAGATTTTGGTAGGGAAACTAAGATTTTGGTAGAAGACCTATTTAGAGAGCTAATTCTTTTTCATTGTTCTTTTAAGCTTTTTCCTTCGATTTTGTCTTCTAATTAACCTAAATACTTTTATTTGTAGCATTTGCTTTTTTAGTTATTTTATTTATTTATTTTGTTTTCTTTTCTTTTCTTTTCCAATTGTTAGTTTGTTTTATTTATGTATTTGTTTTCTTTTTTGTCTGTTTATTTTTATTTACTTTTATCTTTATTTTGATTTTGATTTTGATTTTGATTTTGTTTTCTTATTTTATTTTGTTTTTTTTATTTTTTTCAATTTTGCAATTATTTGTTTATATATTTAACTGATGTTTTCTTTCAACCTTTTTAAAAATCTTTTTTTCTTATAAGTGTATCGAAAATAGTCTCTCTACTAGCTAAGCGTAAGATTGCATATTTTTGGACCTCCTCAAACCTTTCATTGTAGTGGGATTCCTATTAGGACCTTGTTGTTAATGTTGTTTTTATATTTTAGGTGATTCGTCCAGAGTGCGACAACTATTCTTCTTAATTTAGTGAAACTCTTTGGAATTTTGTTGGGTTTCAATATATGAGGAAATTTGTTTAACAAAGTTTGAACAAAAAACTTGTTTGGTCTACCCATACACATAAAACATCATTTAAATTGGTCAATTTCAACTCCAAATATTTTCAATTGGTAGCTCAAACAATTTTCATAGTTACAACTCCAATTTGTTAGTAAAAACTAAGCTTTAAGTGAAATATTCTCCATTATAATCAATATAATATGCATAATTGATAGCGTGTATTTCATTCTTTTTACTTTAGTTATCATTTTATAGAAATACCTAATTGTGCTAAATTACATTTCCATACACGAGTGTCTTTAGTGATTTAGTAATTTTTACCCTTGTTAACATTTTTAAGGCAAAGAGATACTTATGTTTGGTAATGCACATTTGTAGCCTTTCGTTTTTGAATATTGAGATAAACCAAATGTTATAGGATCATATTATTCCTCTTCAAGGAAACTAAGTTTATATTATATATTGAAGTGCATTGAAATGATACTAATATGACTCGTTGTTTGAATAGTTCAGCATTAGATAGTTTGATACCTTAAATATCATATTGCTATTTAATTTCTTTTGTATTAGGATATGGAATTCCATTGAAAAAGAAATTTTGTTTCAAATAAGGGACAAATTGATAGACATAAATCATTCGATACATTATTGGTAGTAAAATTTTAGTTGAAGGCGTTGACTTGAACAAATTATGTTGGTTTAGGATTATGGTAATTGGTAAGCATAATTGTTATGATAAGCTATATAAAATCTAGTACAAGAACCCAAATAAACATGAAGAAGGTAGTTGGTTAAGATTGAAGATGATTACAAAATAAAAGATTGAAGATGATTAAAATCTCTATCATTTTAAAACATGGAAGAGTGGAAGTTTATTTTAAGGGTGAGTAAAATACAGAAAAAAAAGTACATAAAGTAGATGATGGGATTGATGATATATAGTTCTAACAAACGGTGAAGAAGAAGAAAATCGTTGCTTAAAGGATGAACTACTAGTTTTAAAAGCAAGTAATATGGATGAAAAATTGTTGGCAAGGCTTGAGCTTAACCTAAATTTTTTATTTTGGTTGGAGCTTAACCTAACACCTAATTGAGCTCGAGCTTAATCAATCTTCAAAAAATCCAAATCTTGACCACCCAATTAAGCTTCATTTGCCTAAAACTTGAAGCCCCAAACCTAAATCAAGATATGAAAATATTAAAAGATCTAGTTTTGCAAAAGAAAACAGTAGGAAAAAGAAGAAGAAAAGAGGAATAAGCATGGTAGCAACTCCATCATAACAACATATATCAAGAACCTTTTAGGCAAAACCTCAAAATATAAGTTCTCTATGGATCTATATTTGTTTCTTCCTTCAAAAGACAGATCAACAACATATCTAGTCCCATATTTGGCAAAGACCTGTAAACTTTTTCACCATGATAACTTAGAGAATTAAATAACTAAGAAGAAAAGAGAGAAAATGAAGCATAAAGAGCATGATTCAAAATGAGGATACTAGAAAAATAAACAGAGAGTAAAAAATGCAAAAGAACAAATGATATTAGAGAGAAGAAAAAAGGAAAAAAACAAGAAAATAAGAATTAAAAAATGCTAAAGAAATATAGTTCAATAAAGAGAGCCAAAAAGAGGTGTATAAGAAAATATGAAACTGTAGGTTTTTAGGTGCTTGGATTTCGGTGGCTATGGAGAAAACATGGATGATCTTAGTGGTGCATACTTTTCAGACATGTTAAAACTCTTATCCATTTGTGCTATAAACTAGTTTTTTAAATTATCAAGTAGTTCATGATTGTCTAGTGTTTACAATTTTTAAATAATTGATTTTAGCCTGAGGTCATCCTAAAACTTGAATTTTTAAGATTTTTCAGTTTAAATTTGGTTCAAATTCTAATATAAACTTGGTCAACTTGAACTTTTCCCATTGATTTCGAGTTTGGACCAAATTACCATCCCTAGTTACAATAAATAAGATATTATACCGTTAGATGAGAATGATAATGGTAGTGTGCCTATACAAGATGTGGCTATTACTATTGATAGTGCCTTTATTGAAGTTAATGATATTTATACTAAAGATGATTGTATATATACTACCACTAATGATGTGTCTATTAAAGTTGATGATGTGCCTAACAAAGGTGTGATTAATGCTTATGCTGAAAATAAGGTTAGTGATAGTGATACGTTAATTGATTTAGAATGTGAAAGTGAAAGAGGTTATAATGAGCTTCAAGTTATTAAACTAAAACAAAATGATAGGAAGTTCCAAAAAAGATTTGAAGAAGGGGCTATGAATAATGATATTAAAAACCATGAAAGTGACAAAGGATATGAAGATGCATAAAAGGGTTTTGATTCTAAAAAAGATAGTAAGCACATTGAGATTAATGATCTAGATTAGTACTACGCAAGTTCAAATAAGGATGCTAATAATGCACTAAGAGGTAAGTGAATAAACTTTTATTATGATCTAATATATAACATTTCAATTTGGCTATAGGTTTGAAGTTTAAAGAATTAAGAGAATTTAAATAAAAAATTACTAAATACTCTATTGTATAAACTTTAGGTTATGAGAAGTCTTGGATAAGAGTGAGATGTAGGCCATAATGCCCTTGGTTACTTTTTGCAAGTATTTAGAGAAATAAAAATTTTATTATGAAGAAATATAAACCTATAAAATGTAACATTAACAAGCTCATCACTTCTAAAAGATACATGATTGAGTTATAACCAAACATCAAGGTTACCAACTTAAATGCTTTATTAAGGAAAAAGTTAAAAGTAGATGTGAGTTTCAACACTTGTAAGAGAGTAAAGTTAACTATCATTAAGATAATGCAAAAGGGTCATATGGAAGATTTTGTTAAGCAATTCAGATATAATGAGGAGGTAAAGAATAAGAACCCCAGTAAGATATATGCAATAAGAACAAGTATTAATATTGATGGTAAAATTGTATTTAGAAGATGGTATGTTTGCTTAAATGCTTGTAAAAAAGCTTGGATTGAAGGTTGTGAACCAATAATAAGACTAGATGGATATTTTTCAAAAAGGATATATAAAAGACAATTATTAGCTAATGTTGGAAGGGACGAAAACAATTCAATATTTTCTATTGCTTAAATTGTAGTTGACGTTGAATATACATAAACATGGAAGTAGTTTCTAGAGCCTCTTATTTTAAATCTATAACGTAAAGATGACAGTGGCTTTGATATTTATATCTAATATACAAAAAGTATGTTCTCATATTGTTACTAATATATACGTTTGTTTATGTGAACTTACTATATATTCTTATTGATTTCTATTTTTATTTACGGTCTTCTTAAATAACCTAAGCACAGTTATTGAATGTTGAGCATAAAATATATGCAAGGTTATTTATGCTAATTGGAGACAAAGATAGAATGAAGATAATTTTAATTCTAGAAGACAAATAAGGTAACCTTTGTACCTGATTTCAATAATCATGTGCATGTGCTAAAATAATATATCTATTTGAATAATATAATGAGACATGATAAGATGCATATTTCAATGTCAATGTTAAATGTGATTCTTATAAATAATGTCATAAATGAGACTTTTAATGATTGGATCTTGGAGTTTATGGTAAAGCCTACTGTTTGCATATTATAGCATATTAGGAAGATGGTGATAAAGATGCAGATAAAAAGGAGTTTTGGGGAGAAATGGGATAATAAGATATTACCATAAGTTCTGATTGTATTAGAGGAGAATAAAAGAGAAAGCTTTAATTTTTTTAACTAAAAGGGAGTTGATGTGTATGAAGTTGAGAATGGATTATACCAATTTTGTATGAGAATTAGTAATTGTACTTATACTTATAGATGTTAGGACCTGATAAGGATTCCATGTCCTCATTTTGTGGTTGCTATATACCATAATCATCAAAGTCTAGTCGATAGGATAATACATTTTATATTAAATAGAGGTATATATAAACATACAGGGATTCCTTTAAGCTACTTAATAGAAGAAGATTTTAGCCTCAATGTGAAGTCAATGAGCCGTTAATAATAAGAAAAATGTCAGTTAGCCTAAAAGAATGAAAAAAAGAAAGAGAAATTTGAGTAGTTAAAAATAAGAAAAGGTGCCAAGCATGGAAGAAAAATGACTAACACCAATGTGGACAATAAGACAATAGCCAAATATCAAGCAAAAGCATAACTAACATAAGGAATTTTGTATTAGTTATGAAATTTATTTTGCTATTATCATTTTCTTACTAATGATTCAATATTTAGAAAATGTTTATAAGCTAGGAGGTTTACAAACAATGGCTGGAGGAAGATGAAGAGGCAATGAGAGGAAAAGGTAGAGGTAAGGGCAAAGGGAGAAAAGTTGGTGGATATGAAGTACATTTCAAAGAGTCAAGTGTCTTAACTGAATGCTTTGTAATTTAATTTGTAAAACCCTGAACCTTTCCTTTCATTGAATAAAAATTTTATTTTCGATGAATAGTATTTTCGGTTGAATAGTTGTGAGACCTAACCTCAAAATATTGAAAAATATTCAAAATAACTATTAGAGTTAAATAATAATGAAATGGATCAAAAATAAATCCAATAGGATGGATTTTGGGAGTTTCAAAAGTTTATGACTAAAGTGCCCTTTTTGGAAAGTACTAAGTATTAATGATTTTAAACCCATTCGAAAATTTTTAAAGCATCCAATCAATAAGTATTTACCCTCATTAGAAAATTTCATGGTCAATTTGACGATAAGGTGATTGCGGAATATTTTTAGAATGTAGTTCAATTAGTTGGTTAATTAAACTCATTAAAGGGGCATTTTGGTCTTTTTGTGTATAATGGTGTGAGTGGATTAGTGACTCACACCTAATGAACAATTAAAGGCTTTCTTAAGGGTTAAGTATCATTTATTAAATGAATAATTAGTCATTAGAGACAACCATTAAGACATTGACATGTGTAAGTAAGTATAAAAAGAATAAAGCAAGACTTTTGGCTTCATTTGAACATAATCGTGAGTGTTTGATAGGGTAAACATGAAAGAGCAAAAACAAAAGTGAAAAGAAGAGAAGCAAGGTTGAAGGTCATCCAAGGAGTGAGGAAGAAGAGGGCTTCCATTATTGATGGGTTTTGATGGAGATTTGGAGAAACCTTAATCAAACCTAAGTTTTCATCATTTATCTAAAAGATTGGAGAAAGAAAGTGATAAGATTTTTTAACCTAAATTTCTGATTTTTATGGATTTGTTTTGAGTGAGAAGGATATGTTGAAGATCAGTGGTTTCTTGGTATTATTGTGGTGTTTTTTTTTATATAGAATTGATTAAATATAATAAGAGAGGAACATGTAGTAGAATTCTATCTTGGCATAGTTTGAACAAGTCCCATTTTTTGGCTATAAATCAGCCTACATATCTCCAAATTGAATGATTACAATTGGAGATGAAACCAAATACATAGTACTAAAAATGTCTAGAATAAACCTAGACCTAATTCTGGATAAATGATATCGAAGTCTAAGATTGAAAATGATAACCTGATACTAACCCTTTGTTGAAACAAATTGTGATATTTGGTACATTTATCATCATTTAGAAGTTGAAATGACATGATTTTTGATCTAGAGACTTAGGGGAACAAATGTCTATAAGACCTCAAAGCTAATTTGAACGTTTGCTATGTGAAAAGCAAGGAACAAATGAAGGTATGGATTCTAGACATAGGTCATAACCGTGACTCATCATGCATGATCATGATATAGTGAATTAAATTGAATGAGAAAGTGTTTTGAAGAAATTGATAAGTTAGAATAGGTAAAAATATGGTTTTAAGTGACTTTTGAAGTTAGAATTAGAAACAGAGAACAATAAGTTAGCTTACGGTAGTAAACGAAATTACGACTAGCGTACGTGTTGCGTGATTAAATACTAATCTTGAATTTAGTTAGACCGAAATACTGTTAATGTCTTATTTCCAAATTTGGAAATAAATGCCTAGTGAAATTTGCTTGTGTAGGTAAAACAAAAGCACAGAATGCGTGAGTGTGTTTAGCAATAAAGTTGCTTAACATTAAGTGCATTTTAAATGTATTTTATGAAAATGGTTTATATCCTATCGTGAAGTGAATGTGGATTATAAGTTTTATGCGAATGATGCATTGTAAATGACTATTGCTAGTATAATTTTATGTTTTACTAATATATGAATTAAGTTTGAAAGTTAAATCTTATATGATTTGAGTTTAAATTGAGATGATGTTATTGTTTGATAAAAAGGGAATGGTTTTTTTAGCCTATGATGTACCAATAAAACATATTATTTTATAGGTATATAATGGTTATCTTAGTACGGGTAAGTGATGGAGAACCAGCTCCGTAACTAGTGAATAACTAATTGTGGGTAAGCAATGTAGAATTAGCTATGTAACTACTGGTATATAGCAGTTAACTTAGTACGGGTAAGTGATATAAAACCAGCTCTGTAACTAGTGGTTAACTAGTTGTACTAGTAGGTAAACGATACAGAGCCAGCTCCGTAACTACCGATGTATAGCGATTATCCTAGTGCGGATAAGTGATGTAGAACTAGTTCCATAACTAGTGGGTAACCAATCACGAGTGAGCGTTACAGAACCAACTTCATGACTTTATGCCTGAGGGTACCTGGTCGAAACAATCTATTTGTGCATAGAGTCATTCCTAGTACCTACAAATCGAGTATTCCAAGGTTGTCTCCCATAAGGACTAATGTACTCAATACTAAATTAATCCTAATTACTTGAACGAAAATGACAATAAACTTAAAAGATTATTGGAATTAGGTAGACAATAAATTGTCACTACTGGAAATAATAAACAAGGGTAATTTGATGATTTAGACTTAGGGCTTTGGAGTTCAGAATTCAAAAGATTAATCAATAAGTTGTGAAATTCATTGAATGACAGGTTATGATAACAATTGCACAACTTTACTCATATTCTCTCTCAAGACATATAAGAATACTTAACTAGTTGATTAACATCTCTCAATGTGAAACCTAGCTAGTTAAATTCATTAAGAACAAGCAACCACAAGTTATCACACTGGTTTAGGACATTTTGATCTCTAAATCTAATGTGTTTATTGTTGAGCACCGATTCCGAATCCTAGCTCTTACTTTGATACCACAACTGTTGGACCCCGTTTCCGGAGCCTAACATTCGGAGTCATAAAATGTGTGCTTGTGCTTGTTACCATGTATGGTTATTCTAATTAACCCTCATTAGTTATCCTCAGTTCATCTTCATTCTCTGATACCGTAAGCGTCGGGCCCTATTTTCTAAATCATTCTTATACTGAAGCAAATATTCTATGCTCAACTTCCATCCAGATATTGAACATCTTAGAGGCTGAATCAGAATTCGACCTCTTCATATAATTTGTAAATCTACGTCTCTAGTTTACTTCACATTGAAAATCATCTCAGTTGGAACCTTACAGATCCAGATATATTCAAAATGTCGAAGCATGTTCAGTAAAATAACACCAGTTCATACTATTTCAACAAGTTCCTTTACTTTTCTTCAATCAAAACCTTTTTCCAACCAATTTGGAATGCTGCCTTTTTTGTGTGTGGAGAGATAGCACAATGTCTGAGGAATCTATTGTCTCAAGGATCACTTCATTTATAGGTCAGATAACAAAGATTGGTCGGATATCAATTTCCATCTAGAAATTGTAAGTCTTAGGGACTGGGATAAAATTCTATTCCTTTAGATCATTTGTAGCTTTATGTCTCTAGTTGGTTTAGACACAAGATTCATCTCATTTGGAGGTCGAATAATACAGTTATGGCAGTAGGAAATCAAACAAAGTTCTATCCTCAACCATTTTGAACCTATTTCGGTACAAAAGGCATAACTTGCTATAGGGATATTAGATCAAGGTAATTTTTGAAGGATTCGAAAGTGGACTTCAATATCTACATCTTTTATGAAGACTTTAAAGTGATATTTTGTCATATAAAGGGTCAAAATTGGACCAGACAATAGGGTTAGATGAAACTAGACGAGTGTCAGATGAATTGGGAAAATTCTCATAACTTTCCCTAGAGATATCTGATTGAGGTGTTCTTTGATTGGTTTGAAAGAAAACTTCAAGATTTACAACTTTTATGAAGACTTAAAAGGCAAATTCTATCATCTAAAGGGTCAAAAATAGGACCAGACAATAGGATCAGATGAACAGTGTACCAGACGATATGACGTCATCATTAGACGATATGACATCACCAGACGTTATGTCCTCACCAGATGATGCCTCCTTACCAGATGAAGCATCCTCACTAGATAAAGAGTCCTCACTGGAAGATACGTTCTTACCAGACGACACGTCATCACCAAACAATACGTCTTATACTCCTAAGCATCTCCACTTATAATGACCATAACTTTTGACTCCGATATCTAAAATTTTCATACTTTATACCGTTGAAAAGCTAGAAAAACAAGCTACAATTTTTCAGAAGACAACTTTGTTTAATTCAACCTAGATTAATCCAAATTTTCCCCTGAACTCAGAACATGAATTTTTCCCTATGGAAGACTTGAAATTTAATATTTCATAAACTTGGAATGTCCTGAGCTTAACCATTCAGCTACCAAATTGACGTCATTAAACTCTCAAATCTCAACTGATTTGTCTCATCACCTTCAACTACATCTAATCAGTCATAATTCCTATCTTCCTTCCCGTAACATCTCACTTATGCGTACATATATATATCAATGATTTACACTCCAAAATCATCAACTCAAGATGATAACTTCTTCACATATATGTAATTTTAACTCACATCATCCATACACCATTCACATTTCATTAACATCAAAAGAATAAAGTTTTATAAATCTTTAATGGCATTCCAAGTCACATTACATCATCGTCTTAAAATCTCAAATTACAAAAGGTCCTTGAACAAACAAACTTGTTGCTTTCCCAAAATCAACTCAAAATACAAATTTGGAGAAATGCCCTTAGGCTCTTGATCACTTGGTCTCTTAGCTATCACTTGAAGATGGGATAAAAGGGGGGTGAGCTTAAAAGCTCGTAGGAAATAAGTTTCTAACAAAGAATAAGCAAAATTGTTGAAATGTTCATTTGTCTTATAAAAGTCATAATGAATTTATAAAACACTTTCTTCTCAAATTCTCAATCAATTTCACGATCTTTTTGCTCAAAACTTATAGTTAAAAAAAATGTCCTCACCTCAACATAGCAAAGTACATTAACCATCACTGTAGAACACTCAAGTTATGCAACAAACTTGACAATTCAATGATGCAATGCACAAACAATTGGCTCGAGGGTTCCATGGAAACATAATGAAGAAACCGAAGTTTATCTCGGATTGAGGTGTTCTTTATACGATTTGAAAGAGAACTTCAAGATCTACAACTTTTATGAAGATGTTGAAGACAAAGTCGATCGTCTATAGGGTCAAAATGTGACCAGACAATAGGATTAGATGAATAGTGTACCAGACGATATGACATCACTAGGCAATATGTCCTCACCAGACGATACATCCTCACGAGATGAAGCGTACTCACCAGACAATAAGTCCTCACCAGAGAAGCGTCCTCACAAGACGATCCATCCTCGCCAAACGAAGTGTCCTCATAAGATTATACGCCCTCACCAGATGAAGCGTCCTCACAAGACAATCCATCCCCACTAGAAGATACGTCTTCCCCAAAAGATGAGTAATCGCCAGACGATACGTCATTGCATGATGATACGTCCTCACCAAATGACACGTCACCACTAGACGATACATCCTATACTCCTGAGCATCTTCACTTATAAGGACAATAACTTTTGACTCCGATATCCAAAAATTTCATACTTCATAGCGTTGGAAAGCTAGAAAGGCAAGCTACAACTTCTATGATGACAACTTGTCAAATTCATCCTAGATCAATCCAGATTTTGCCCTAAAGTCAGAACACTAATTTTTCCTTTATAGAAGACTTGAAATTTTACACAATGCAAACTTGGAATGTTCTCAACATAACCATTCAGCTATCAAAATGATTTCATTAAACTCTCAAATCTCAACTCATTTGTCTCATCACCTTCAACTACAGTTAATCAGCTATATCGCTTATGCATACATATATTTATATATATATATATATATATATATATATATATCAACTATTTATATTCCAAAATCATCAACTGAAGTTGATCGCTTCTTCACGTATATCTAATTTCAACTTACATCATTCATGCACCATTCACACTTCATTAACATAAAAAAAAAGTTTTTACCAATCTTTAATGGCATTCCAAGCCACATTACATTTTCATCTCAAAATCACAAATTACAAAAGGTCCTTGAAGAAACAAACTTCTTGCTTTCCCAAAATCATCTCAAACTACAAAATAAGTAAATTTGGAAAACTGCCCTTAGGCTCTTGATCACTTGGTCTCTTAGCTATCACCTAAAGATGGGATAAAAGGGGGTGAGTTTGAAAGCTCGTGGGTAATATGTTTACAACAAAGAATAAGCAAAATTGTTGAAATGTTTATTTGTCTTATAAAAGTCACAATCAATTTATAAAACGCTTTCTTCTCAAATTCTCAGTCAATTTCACGATCTTTTTACTCAAAAATTATAGTTAAAAAATGTCCTCACCTCAACATAGCAAAGTATATTTAACCGTCACTGTAGAACACTCAAGTTATGCAACAAACTTGACAATTCAATGATGTAATGCACAAACAAATGGCTTGAGGGTTCCATGGAAACATAATGGAAAAACCGAAGTTTACCTTGGATTGAGGTGTTCTTTAAATGATTTGAAAGAGAACTTCAAGATCTACAACTTTTATGAGATGTCGAAGACAAATTCGATCGCCTATAGGGTCAAAATGTGACCAGACAATAGGATCAGATGAATAGTGTACCAGACAATATGACATCATCACTAGATGATATGACGTCACTAGATGATACTTCCTCACCAGACGATACATCCTCACTAGACGAAGCATACTCACCAGACGATACGTCCTCACTAGATGAAGCGTCCTCACAAGACGATCTGTCCTCACCAAACAAAGTGTCCTCATCAGATTATACGCCCTTACCAGACGATCCATCTTTACCAGACGATATGTCCTCCCCAAAAGATGAGTAATCGCCAGACGATACGTCATTGCATGATGATACGTGCTCACTAAATGATGTGTCCTTACCAAATGACACGTCATCACTAGATGATACATTCTATACTCCTGAGCATCTTCACTTATAAGGACCATAACTTTTGACTCCGATATCCAAAAATTTCATACTTCATAGCGTTGGAAAGCTAGAAAGGCAATGTTGCGGTCTAAACAAAACAGTATAAATTAAATTCTATTTAGACCAATTAAAGGCAAGTGCACCCCGCCGACAAGTAATATAAATCGGTAAGAATCGGATATCGTACCTAAGGGAAAATTTTCCAACACGTAAGACAATTAAATTAAACGATGAAAAATTACTCAGACGATCTAAAATTAATTGATTTAAAAATAAAATAAAATAAAGTAAGCAAATTAAGAAAATATGAAAAATGCAAAGTATAAATT
>JAOQMP010000003.1:8139511-8152338 GCA_027563575.1 Erythroxylum pedicellare
AAACACCTTTTCAATCGTATTACACAGTGCAGATGATTTCTGTTCGTTTTCCAATTCTCCTAAACTAATTCCATTAAACAGTATGCAACTTCGGTTAAGGGTTAAGCTTTATCATGTCAACAGAAGTATCCATGGTATGCTTCTGGTACATCAACTCAAAATGAATATGGAGTTACTTTAAATATGCAACTTTTGGACTCATGGTTCCGCCAATGTGATATAGGGCATCTGTTGATCGATGGCGTGCTATGTTTCAAGGTTATTACATGTCCACATCAATTGTAATATACTGTAATTTTATGAGTGGGTAGCAATGCCTTGAGCGAGACAACTATAAACGGTGTTAAATAATTGGTATTTGTGAATTTGGAAAGTGCTTTTTATGTAGCATGCCAAGAAATAACTAAACTTAGAAGCTAAGGATTCCAGGGTATCTTAATTATATACCAATACTTCTTGGTATCGTAATCAATTATGTAGAGTTATCTCCAGTTCGAAAAAAATTAAGCACCATAACTTTTGTTAGTAAAATAAATTTCCTTTGTCACCATCTTAGAGGTTCTTTCTATATATGCCATTCTTATGGACACCATGCCATTAGTAGTTTACGAAGCGATTAGAAATTGAATATGTTCACGATGCATACAAGCCGTAATGTTATTAGTTTTGGTTCACATATGAAGCTTCCCAACTTCGTTATGTTCATCTTTTTCCTTTGAAAATCCTTTGTTTTTAACATAATGAACATTTATACGTATGAATGTTGGTTCATAAAATTCGAACGGAGAAAGATCGTTAAACTCTAAAAAGTTGGCGACCAGAAAATTATGCGGAAGGTAATTGATATATTATTTGTTATTTTGCTAAGGGCAAATCCAAGTACTCAGCAAATTTTGACATTTTTGAACTATGTTTTTTTAATATAAATTTGTACGTTTAAAGTTCTGAAAATAGTTTACGTTTATTGGTCTGGATTCCATTTCCGTTGCAAAACGTTGAACTCGATTTTATTCTTTTTTTTTTCTCTCACGAAAATTGAAAGTTAGAGGTGTATGTAATAACAATAATATTCTAGGAGAAGTTCTCTTCTCTTGAGCCGTCTGATGTTTGTTAACTGAAGGGTCACAGGATAATCAGATGTCTAGTGTCGTAAATCACCAGTTGTTTGGCCCTTTCAACTAGTGACACTTCATTTGTTCTTTTGTTGGTTACCTCTAGATCTCAATCAACGTTTTTGGTTCTAGATTTATTATTGAACCAACAAACGGATAATCGTGCTCCTTTGTAGCAAATGAAAACTGGTAAAACATCATGTGGCATCTTAAGACTTTACAAAGATCATTCTTGAGCTTCTAAAATTTAAGTTCGTCATCAAAGCCCTTTTCAATATTTGCATCTTTCCTTCTACACATATTCTTTTAGCTATCTCATGAAGTCAATAAACAAATTTCTGCGTGTAAGCTTCCCGGGAACTCACTGGAAAATTACACTCGTCCCTTGTTATCAAGCCGGACTCGGGGGATTAATATAACTTGCCTTCGCAGACGGACTATATAGATAGATATTTTGGTGCTTTTGGTAAGTTTTCCTAGCTTGGAGGTCCACTAAAATGAAAAATGTTATGAAAAATATTATGAAATATGTTTGGAATTGTATTGAAATAAAATTTTAGTAATCTTAAGCTTTTGGTAATTTTAAGTAAATCAATGATTTAGGTATATGCGAAAATAAGATTTTATTGACATTAGACTTTTGTTGTAATAAGGCTTCATTTCATTTTAACTTCTTATAGATAATTTTAGTTTATGAATAATTTAATAATGATTTTGTAAATAAGATCCAAAAAATAACTTCTGTAAATAGTCTTTATCTAAAGATGTAATTATAATGCTTTTTTTTGTATTATTTTTTTCAGAGTAAGAAAAAATTATCTCATTATTCGTGAACATGGGCCGCATAGATTGATCGAATAACGTAATTTTTTTGTGTTCTTTTGCCTTCTTGTTTATTATTTTATTGTTTTTATATACTACTGGTATGAGAGCAATTGAAGTGACAATAATTAGTATTAAAGCCTACGTTGTCTTCATGAAGTTCAAAGTTTGTTGTCAAGATATCTTTGCACCAGTTGGATTGAAAAATTCAATGAATAGATGATTTTATTCTATGGAATGAAGGTGAAGGTAAGAGCTATTCTCGTAGAATGGAGGATTTTGTAAAAGGAAAATATTTTGTTGAGGGCGCACAGTGTAATAGTGTCGACTTTGGAGGATAAGGTCTTGAGAGAGTTAACTGATGAAGCAGATAGTTGTTTTGTTGATGGCGCAAAGTGTAATAGTGTCAACTTTGGAGGATAAGGTCTTGAGAGAGGTAATTGATGAAGTAGATAGTTGTTTTATTATATTAAAGAGTAACATTTATATATTTTTAAGATGTTAGAAAGTACACAGAAAAAGTTTGCACCGATAATTATAATCAGATCATGTTGGATTTACATGGAGATGATGATAAGTCATAGTTCTTTACTTAATTGTGCCTATTAGTTACACCTTCAACCGTTCAAAAGATGGATTTGGATAAATTTCAAGACAAGCATATGTTTCATGGGAATTTGGTAAGGATACTTTCGGAGATTTAGTTGGTCTATAAATTGTTAAACGGAAGAAGTTATATAACTGTCAGTTGAGAAATTTCAACGGCCATTAATATCATAAATAATAAAATATAAAACTTTAAAATAATTTCTTTTATTTAATATGACTACTAAAATGCACTAGTATAGGTAAATCTTTGCGATGATTAAAAATCTAAATTAATTTGTTAAAAGCTTTAAATGAGTCAAAATTTCAATTGTACTTTAATAACTGTAAACAATGATAATTTTTGGGTAAAAATTGCAACATTCTTCTCTCATAAGAAGGTAATATATACCGAGGTAATTACACTTTGGAAAGAATTCTATTCAAGAAAAACTATAATAGATTCCTATAATTATTCAATCATTCCCTAACAAATTGCTTGTATGTTTATCTAGCCAACAATTCCTATATTTACTCATATATACAAATAGCTCATACCTACACTTCCCCTTAAGTTGGAGCATAAATGTTGAGCATGCCCAACTTGCCAATTGCATTGTGAAATACTTTTTTTGAAATTATTTTTGTAAGAATATCAAGAAGTTGATCTTTTGACTTGACAAAAGGAAACTGAATAATTTTTTAATCTAAGTTTTCCTTGATAAAATATTTGCTAACTTCAACATGTTTGGTATGATCATGTTGGACAGGATTCTGTGCAACTGTACAATCTCAATTGTAGCCTTATTATCACAATAAAGATTCATAAGTTTTGTATGCTCAATTCCCAAATATGATAGAACATACTAAATCCATAATAATTCACATATTCTATGAGTTATACCTCGAAACTCAATTTTTGTAATTAACTTTGCAACAACTATTTCCACGTTACAAGATTTCCATCCGCAAACGTAAAATAACCAAATGTAGATTTTCTAGTTGTTTAATCATTGGCCTAATCTGCTTTGTGTATCCTTCAATCTTAGAAACACTATTTTGAGAAGAATAACCATGTTTCTAGAGTGCCTTTCAAGTACCTTAAGATTTAGTATACTGCATCTATGTGTACTTCACTCGATTGATGTATAAATTTACTGACAACACTCACCGTATAGGTTATATTTTAGCCTAGTAGGAGATAGATAAATTGACATCTCAACTAACTGTTGATAGTGCCCCATATCTGTTGGAATTTTATTTTGGAAGATTCCAAGCTTATGATTCATTTCTGTAAGCATTTTGGCTGGTTAGCAAGCAAACATTCCAGTCTCTGTCAAGAGATCAAGTTCATATTTTCTTTATGAAAGAGAAATTTCTTGATATATCCTTACTACTTCGATACCTAGGAAGTATTTAAGTTGTCCCAAGTCCTTCATTTCAAATTCAGTAGCTAACTATCCTTGTAAAAGCTTCATTTCTTCACAATCATCTTTTGCTAAGACCATATCATCAACATACACAATTAAAGTTGTTACTTTTCCTCCTTTGTGTTTTATAAACAAGGTATAATTTCCACCACTTTGTTTATAACCGAAAGCTTTCATTAGCATGGAAAATCTCCCAAGCTAGGCTCTAAATGATTGTTTGAGCTCATTCAACAACTTTTTCAACTTGCAAACTTTATTTTTTCTTTACGAACCAAGTTTCACACCTGATGAAAACTTAATATATACCCTTTGTTCTAGATCCTCATTCAAGAAAGCATTCTTAACATCGAACTATTTAAGGGGCCATTCCTGATTTGATATTATTTATAAAGATGAGAATGTGGATTGTATCTTGCTATTAGTGCAAAGGTTTCTTAGTAATCTACCCATACTTTTGTATAACATCTCATTCTTAAACCCCCAAGCCCTTTTTTCACGTCAAAGAATGAGGAACTTCCATTGGGAAAAGAAGTCAAGGTTGATTATTCGTTTTTAAGCATTCCTAGTGTTGTAGAATGGGTATCCTTTGATGAACTTTATGGTGGTAGGGAAGATTCTAGTAAGAAATACTTCTTCTCATTGATACTGTCTGAAAGAATCTACAACTACTGCAAATAGACATCTACAGGAATTAGTTTATCAACTCCCCGAATAGTATTATAAGAATCAATACTAAACATCCCCCTGTAATTGTACATGCTCCCATAATAATAACATATTTGGGTTCGAACATTTGTTCATATAATCACACTAAAGGAGCCATTTTATGGTTATTGTGCTAGCTATTAAAATTAGATCCGCCTGTCTAGGACTCCAAGGTACTAGTCAATAATGATCAAAGTCAAATCATGAGCTTGTTAATGAAGTAAATTCAATGAAGCAACAACTGGTAATATAGAGAAGTGACCATGAATTGGAGTCTTGATCAATTTAAAAGATCATTTATTATAGTTGAAATAACCAAAACTGTGATTGGTCGATCATGTAAAGGAAACTCTCTTTACAACTAACCTTACTTTATATCTATCAATGCTCCCATTAGCCTTAAGTTTCACAATAAATACCCATTTACATCTGATTGTTTTCTTTCCTTTAGGTAATGAAACAAACTCCTACGTGTTCCTTTGCAAGGCTTCCATCTCTTCATTCACTGCCTTAATCCATTCTGGATCAGTCAAGGCTTCTTGCACATTACTAGGAGTAGAAATACTAGGAATAGAAACACTGTATAATTTATTAACAAAAATTGCATATGACTTGGAAAATTTTTGAGTAGAAACATAATTATTGATAGGATATTTGAGATAGGCTTTGAGATCAGGTTCATACTGTTTCTTTGGTACACCTTTGTTCAATCTTTGTATCTTGAAATTGGAGTTTCAAGAGGAACAAGAAACTCACTACTAGAATTATTAGACTTGAGAATCAACCTTTTGGTTAATGCTGTCAAAGTAGACAAGTATGTATTATTAGGTTATTTTTCATGGGTGTCATTGTTATCAACCTTGTCTAGTTCTACATTGCCCCAAAAAGTGATTCATTTGGCAAGACATTAACTTCATCCAGTTTTGAGCACTTATCTACATTTCCTTTTATTTTTTGTCCCTTCATTGGCATTCTCACCCCTAAAGGGAAGATGTTAAACCTCCCCTTGAATAACATGGTTCTGGGTCTTGAAAAGAGGCATCCAAAGTTGCATGCAAATTTTTAGTTTGAGGATTATGACATTGACACCCTTTCTGAAAATTTGAACATTTGAAAAAACACACATCTCTTTGCACAAGGGTCAAGTTTAGTTCCCAAGGTCTTAGGGATATGATCCTACATTATATAACCAAAAGCTCGAGGCTCGAGGCTCGAGGTTGGGAAGATGAGAAATTAAAAGTAAAGATTGCATTTTCTATTGAGGAGTTTAAAAATCTAAAACCTTAAATGGCGATCGATTGATGAGATAAATTGTAGATTTTAATGCCTCTCCCTAATAAAATCGCGGCATGTTCATCCCAAAGAGAGAAGCACGGACCGTTTCGAATATTTGTCTATTCCTCTTTTCAGTTGGGCTATTTGATTACAAAGTATAAGTGCACGAGGTTTGATGTTGAATTCCATTCTCACTCAAAAACTTTCCTAAGAGAGGTATCCATAAATTCCATACCATTATCAGTTCGCCAAACTTAAATTTGTTTTTGATATTGAGTGCTCCCCATTTTGCGAAATTCTTGATATGATGTACAAACATCACTCTTTTTATACAGTATTGATATCTAAGTCATACGTGTATATTCATCAATAAATGTAACAAAGTGTCTAGCCTTAAATAATGAAGGAATTTTTGTAACTCCCCATTGCAGCAGAATGTATAATTGCAAATGGTTTGGAAATTTTATTTAAACTCGCCAAAAAAGGAACACGATGGCTCTTTTCTAGTTCACAAACATTACTATAAAAATCTAAATCACTTAAGTTTGAAAAAAGATGTGGCTGTAATTTCCTAAGATATCCAAGCGAAAGATGACCTGATTATTGATGCCATAACAATACATTTTCTTGAGTTTTTCTAGATTATGTCTTATATACATGATTGAACTTTTTTCCTCCATTCTTTGTTAATTCCAAAGTAATATATTTTGTCACATTTAACACCATAACCAAGAGTCCTTCGAGTCAAAATATCCTACAAATCACATAATGAAGGCCAAAAAGTTACAATACATTTAAGAGGACAAGAGGTTATATTCAAGGGATGACACAACTAAGACTAAATTTAGTGTAAGAATATTACACAAAGTAACATATCGTTGCTCAACAATAAAGCTCATATTATCATCAGCTATGGAAACAATGGATTGAAGGGATGGGCTGATAGATCGTAATTAGCTAGAATCTCTATTGATATGATCAGATGTACCATTAGATGTACTTATATCAATAATCTATATATTTTTCTAGAAATTGTAAAGAAAGTATTTACCTTACCCACAATATCTGAATGGGCAATATTTGCCATAGGCATCCATTTTTTCTCAACTTTTGACTCCATTTTGTTTATAGTTGCGACCATAGCCTTTCTAATAGCTGTCTTTCATTTTTTTTCAAAAATCCCACTAGTCAGGATAGCCAATGATTTCGTAATGATGTTGGTTCAAGTGATTTGATTCACCACAATAAGCACACACAAGTGATTTGATCCTCCCAATCTTCATCGCTCATACTAGATTTGTCCATACTGATATCAAGGATTTGTATGTCTTTCAATACCTTGTGTAACCTCGAATGAATCAAAATGTCCCTGACTTGCACTTGCTACAAGCCAAAATTGATTCTCCCATCGAATTTCTCCACCTCAAATCTAAGAGGATTCGAAGTCTTATTTCCTGACATTTTTCTTGTGCTCTTCTGCCTTAATGAATTTTACTGTAGAAATGAATAGTACATCAGGAAAGTTCCCAGGAAAGAGAGGTGGGTCACAACGAACACATTTAAATACCAAGTCTTTCCTTAGCCAAAACTTTTCTAGACATATACTACGACACTACCACACCAAAACTCCACCGCATCAAATGAACATTTCTAAAGAAAATCTTTTCTGATGTGGAAGATCAGTCAAAAACTAGGCCACAGAGCATACTTATAATTTTTCAGAAAAAACACACCTTAGTTCTGATACTAATTGTTGGGAATTAGACCTTCCAAACCCACACCCAAGGATATTTTATAGACACAAATATCAGAAAATAAAAAAAAAATAATAACATAAGAGAATTTACGTGGAAACTCCCAAACTGGAGAAAAAACCACAGGCACTGAGAAGAAAATCTACTATGTAAAAAATCCTTACAATCACACAATTTTTCCTTTCACTCAATCCCCTAATACACCAATACACCCACAAAGAAATATCCAAAACAAACTCTCCAACTCTCACCTCAAAAGATGAATTTAACTAGATACAAATTTGTCATACAAATTTTTGACTTTTTATTGGTACATTAAACAAGGAGGTCGCAATCTCCTTATATAGGTAAGAGCCTTGCCCTAATTGTTGCCTCCAACCAATACGGGATAACAAGGGAGTCAAAAACTCAACAGGCAGTAGGATTTAAATGTCAAGAAGGATGCTTCCTCACATCATCATTGAGCCTGTAGTAAATGGGGGCATTTTAGTTTTAAAATAGACATAAAAGTTAAATTTGAATGCCCTTTTTGGTGAATAATTGATTCAAGTACATTAAAACGTATAAACTTGCCATATTTTCACATGTTTAATGGAAAGCTAGATGAACTTGTAACTTGTGCTGTAATTGAATTTGTAAATGTTAGGTGAAATGAGATTATTTGAGTATGTTCAAACCATGTATTGCTTAATGAGACTTATTATGAATTATTGACTCAGAGGCAAGTGCAAGGCAACATGTTGAAGGACTTTCCGAGTCTCTTAAGAGATAAATTGAGAGCCTTCATCCATGTTGAAACCAAAAATTTGTTTATTAATGGTAGCACTTGCACCTAAATTTCCTTTCAAAAAATTATTGACAGAATTTAAATGTCGCATGCATTTATTTAACTGAATTTTATCTCTTATCACCTAAATTCACTCCAGTTTGGCCAAGGTACTAGAGCGCTACAGAAGTCGGCTGGACGGAGAAATTGACCGTTGTCTTGGAGGTGTTGGGGTAAGCAATATTTACCTTTTAAAATATAGAATTATGAAACCTATCAGTTGGCTTGATGAAAAGCAATAATACTGAGTGGAAATTATTCAAAGCTGTTTTTGTTTGTTGATATGGTTTAGGTGGTTGATTCTTTGTACAGATTTGTCCTAGAAATTTGGTGTCACCTACAGAGCTAGTGCAACTAGTTGAAAGGCAACTTCTTCAACTTTTCGTGCATTTACTCTATGATTGGAGGTTTTTGGTAAGGCTGAACATATAAACTGTAGTTTACGACAGGCATCTTGACAGTCCAAGTAATGAAGAATTCAGTGTGTCCGACCTTTTACGGCTAGAGAAACAACTTCATGCTGCCCTAGGACAAGCAAGAGCTAGAAAGGTTGGTCAGTGTATATGCATGTTGCTGTTGCTTTAGTGTTTTTGCATCATGATTAATTTTGTGATCTTAAGCATGTGCGTAGAACTGCTGGTTTTTGCCAAAATAGCAACAGAAACTTCTTTTTCTCTTGCTCTTTTCCTAACTGTAAATTAGTTACATTTGGTCATAGTATATGGCTAATAACTTCGGATTGATTTGCTTGTCCTCTCGTATTATTAGGATCTATGAATTCTCGTACCATGTGACACAGGAGACAATATCATGTTTTAAAGCTTCACAACTCGATTTGAGAGTTACAAATAAGACTTGATAATCCTAGTTGTAGTAAATATCTATCGTACAAATTTAAGTTTTCTAGAAACTCTAAGAATTATAGTTCTAAGGATAAGATTTTCTGTCTAATTTTATGGTGTCTTATTCTGTCCCATAAATTTCAGCAATTCATTTATGCGAGGCCCACGCAGGACCCACATAAATGAATGGCTGAGATTCATAAGACACCGTAAAATTGGACAGAAAATTTGGATCCATAGTTCTGAGTACCATCGGGGAGAAATGTATCACTTCCTGTTCGGAAATATACGGTTAACAGAAGGTGCTGTACTCATGTATTTATACATATGAAGTGTCTCCTTGGCCCGGAGTCAATATTGAATGGATCGTGGTAGTTCTAACTATGTACCTAAATTTTTTACGATTGTAAAAACACGAGTCAATTTTCTGCTGGTTTGTTGCCTACGTTTCTGAAACATTTCTCCCTGTAGAGGTACCTTCTGCCTAACCTGTAATAGACTCATATTTTCACTTACAGAATCCACATATTTCACCTGATATATGTATCCTTGTCCTACTTCCAACTTTTTCCTTATTTTCTATGTATTTCTTGAATCCGTTGCCAAGTTCCATACTTTCACTACCTTTATATTCTCCAATTTGCTTTACAGGCGGAACTCGAGCTGGAGTCCATTAATGCCCTCCATGAAAAGGTACGTAACTTCTTTAACATCTACGGTTGAATATGAAAAAAAATCGTGTGCATGCTACTGTACCAGCATTTGCATCCGGGAAGGAGCAAGCAAGTTACTTCTGGAAGACAAACACAAGTTTTTGGGTTAAACTTCTACTAGTGAATAAACCTAAAACCATGTCAATCAGTTTCCACGTCACTAAACCTGACACCAAAAAAAATGACCAATTTATTATCCACAATTACATCTGGATCAAACATTCCGGTCAAGATCTCATCTAAACGTGGCAACCTTTCACGAAAACTTTTTACTCATGAATAGATATACCTAGAAGAATGCTCCGTGGCAAAGGAACTCTAAGCTGCAAGCTACTTAATTAGAGCAAAATCTTGCCTCTCCTAGGATTAAAATAACAAAGGTAATCCTACATGTTTTACTCTGTGATAATATCCAATCCAAAATTAAGAATATAGGTCAGAGCACTGTTTGCTATATACAAGTGAAATCACCCGAGGTGTCTTCTTGGAGTTATGCTGATTAATTGATCCCAAAAAGTCCTAATTCTTCTAAATGCCTTATGCCCCAAAATTCCGGTCTTCTCCTCATCGCTGTGGTCACCACAGTGAAACTCACAAAAAATTGTCAGTCGTTTATACATAAGATAACCACCTGTCGGGTTTAGTTCACTGATTCTACTTCCGGTTCTCTTTAGTAGTTAAAGATCTATCAGAATCATTAGTCATCAAAATATTCAACTTCCAGTCCTCCATGTAGGTTCCTATTGTATGTTTCTTAGTTTCTAACTAACGATAGGAAGACTAGCTGTATTCCATTCCTGGTTCAGTTGAAAATGTATTGACAACCGTTCATCACTCTTCCTCCGCGGTCATGATCCTATGAGAATGAGTATCCATAGAAATCAATGCTCAAACTCAACTTGCATTTATGAGAGTGAGAATTGAGTTCCTATCATGGTAGAGCTTGTTTGTCATTATCTAACCCTGGCTTTGCTAAACTCAGTTCCTAAACTGATGGAGACCTAAGGGTGTCACTCAATCTAAAACTTTTTCATGAGTTAAACCACCGAAAAATATGTAAAAGAGAAAAGGAAACAATCTCGCAAAATTGTAGAACACATGCCAGGGAGTCAATTTGATTATCATGGATTGAATCTTTAGATAATAATCCCTCAAATAAATCCTCCGCTATTCAAGAGGTAACCGTTGTTATTGATTCTCTTGGTTATTTTTATGGTCTTTATATGACCGGGTTTCATCTTATCAGCCCCACCGTGGACTGACTGCATACTTTTTTTATAATTTGTGGAAAATACAACATATAGGTGTCAAAATACATAAAGATCTTGCCTTTTTACTGCTTTGAGGTGAAGTATTAATACAAAAAACTGGTCTTTATTTTTCATTTTAAAAAAAGTCAACATACCTGTGTATAAGGCTCCCCTCTTTACGAGAGTCTGAGCTCATGATGAATGCAGTCTTCCCTTTATTCTTCAGTTTACTTACGAGAAATTCTAACAGGAGATAATGCTGAAAAAGGAGAAGGAGATGGTAGAAATGAAGGTAGTTCACATGAATGACAAAAATTTCAGAAAGCACGAATTTGGTTCAACTAAAATTGATTTACCTTTTGCTGCAGATTGCACATTTGAAGAAAACGAGTGAGAAGGGCATACATTCTCGACGCCCAAATCAACAGACAACAATGAATTTGCTTCACTGATGGCACCACCGTAGCACATAAAAAGAAATGCTCCATGTTAGCTGTTTGTGGCTGAAACTCTACAAGTAACCTTCGTAATCTTTAAACAATAGAATTGCATCAGACTAATGCAACTCATAATTCACTTGTTACTTATTGATACCTATGCTGCATCTATTTCTGCCCACTGACAATTGTACAATTGTGGCTCACAAATGCGGCGTTTCCTCCCGCATATTTTCTTTATGTCTGTATCCCAATTATCCTGAATTATATGTAACATTTAAGCATGTAAACATTCTGCATTGCTCTGTAGTTGTTACAATGGTAGTAATGTGGATCTATGCCAATATATTTTATACTGGTACAACCATTGAAGTGGCGGAAGAAACGCATCCAACTCTTGGGACAACATGAGAATGAGTTGTGTATTTGATACTCCAGTTTCATAGATTGGAAGTCGGAAATTTATTTCATAAACTTGTAGGGTCAAAATATTCAATATTGTCTATATGATAATGGCACGAGATGAAACCTATGCTAAGTCTAGCTACACGCGGACTTCTTTGTTTGTTTCTTTTTAGTAGGCAATTTCCATCTTATGGTTTAGCTTATCAAGAGACGACCCAATGTTTCTAGTGGATTTTCTTTCCACCAACAAGGTTTCCTTCGATTTGCGTTGCCCGCTTGCAACGATTCAAACTTATCATAAAGAGTGGTGAGAGAACTCAAAAATGAATTCACAAGGGCTAAAAAATTTCGAAAATTATTTTGTCGTAACAGACGAATAAAAAGGGATTGAAACTTACATGAACTGGTTCGGTTTTGAGGTAACATAACTGATGCAAGATATTGACGTATTATGAACAGTGTTTATAGCGTGTGCAGTATACGTGAGTGACCTAAAACCAGCAAGTTTTGGTAGTACCTGTAGATGCGCTACAAGAAATGAGTGGTTTACCTATGGAACAAAATGTCAGTAAATTGTATATTTTTGTTGGTAAAATAAATTACCGACGGAAATGTTAACGCTCGTAGTTAAAGTTACCGATGAATTATATTCCGTCGGTAAATATACCGAC
>JAOQMP010000003.1:8165452-8178660 GCA_027563575.1 Erythroxylum pedicellare
CCTAAACGAAAATCGTGATTGCACATTTGCACGGTTGCTACTTTGCGATTTTTATAGGAAAATCGCGATCGTGCACATGCACGATCGCGACTTTCAAGGATGTGGGCTGATGCAACATCCTTCGATCTTTTGGCTATATATCCTTCTTCCAACCTCCAAATGACATGATACTTCACCATTGGACTCATAACACATTGCTCTACCTCTCAACCAAAAATCATAGCAATTCAAAATCAATTGAGAGAGATATAGTGAAAAAAGTGGGACGGGTCTAACAGAGTGTGTTGACAACATTTTTGTCCTTATCTGTCACACCTATGACTTTTCCTCACACCTATGAGTCACTTACGCCCATGAATTTTCTCCCTCACCCCTGTGAGTTTAATTACTAGACTGATGATTATTTGTCACATGAATTCACTGTGCTCCCCAATAGTAACGGTGACTTGATTTTGTTCTAAACACCCGAGAGATATTGCAAACTGAACAGTCCTGTTTCTTTTGACCATAACTTCTTCTCTAGACATCCAAATGAGATAATTTTTAATTTGAAGTAAACTAGAGACATAGGGATACAAATCATATGAAGAAGTAGAATTATAATTCAGATTAAAAGACTTTCAATTTATGGATGGAAGTTAAATCTGTTGTACTATTACAGAATGAAAACAATCCAAAAATATTGGGAGAATAACTTTCAGATTATTAAACCAAATCAAATGATTCTTGTGTCATTAGAAACTTAAGATAATGGGGAACATTTTTCTAGAGAAAGTATTACCAAATTACTTTGTTTGTATTGTCTAATTGATCATGAAAAATAGACCTTAAGGTCTAAAAATTTGGAGAAATTTATAAGAAGAAAGGAGAGTTTTGGATAATGTGTGATCTTCAAATGTTGGAACAATATTAGTAAATGAATTATTGATATCAAAGTACCAAAGGTATGAGTTTGTTTGGGAATATAGATATTCACATGATTGAGATTATGATTCAAAGAAGAAGAGTAAAGTGTATCATGTATAAGTGAATGAGAATTTGATAATAAGAGCAAGTAATGCTAGAAAAGAAATGATGAGTGATTGAATTATGAAATGAAAATGAGCATAAGATATGAAGTTTGATAATATGCCTGGGATTGTCATTAAACATGCATGGTACATAGTCCATATACACATTTGTGCATAAATAAATGCTTATAACTGTGCAAAGTTATTAATGTTTGTGTGCAATGTGTGTATTGCATAATTTTGATGTGCAGGATAAATATCCGCATTCAGACGTTTTCAGATCATGGAAGCTAACGCTAATTTGGATCGTACTATGTGTCGACTTAGATGGCCTCATTCACCGTTTGTTATGTTTTAAATTTCTGCTTTGAATTGCCATTGAAATGAAATGTAATTGTTCTGATTCCAGACATTGAATGTCCGAGGAGTTTAATAAAGGCATGAATAATAATAGAAGTGCTCTTTGTATGTGAATGTGATGAAACAAATGCTTCTTAACTTGATTGTTAAATGCCAGACCTAGTTCTGAAGAAAAATGTGAACATGCATCTGAATGAAAGAGTATTACTCAACAATGATGTTGAATGCCGGACCTTGGGTCCGATGGAAAATGTGATTTGAATGTGAATGTGCAAGCATATGACCGATTGAGTATATGATATGGGATGGATTTCATTCCATGAATGCATGAAACATAAAAGCAGTTGTGACCGGAGTAGCCACCAAAAAAGAGCTTAAAGCTCATAATGTGAAAAGGAGTTTAAAGCTCAGATTGTGAGAAAAAAAACTTAAAGTTCAAAAAGTGTATAAGCGCTAAAGGCTCACTATGTAAAATGAGCCCGATTTTCACAACAGATATGGGATAGTTATCAATAAGCTCGGTATCTACAATAGATACGGGACAGTTATAGGCACTTGGTCACAACAAAGTAACAAATTAAAAAAATGAGTCTCATATGCACTACATACATATGATAGAAATGATTATAATGGTTTGAATGAAATCTGAATGTGATATGTGTTGAATGTAAAATCTGAAATGATTGATCAAGTGTATGTGATTATTAAATAAATGATGTGAATTATATGTTATGTGACTAAGTGAGCCATCAAGGATGGTCACTTACTGAGTTCGCAAAACTCACCCAAAATTTGCAATATTTTTCAGGCTTAGAAGAGTTACCCCGTTAGGCTAACGGGAGTACAGACACTACATTCGAGTAACAGGTAGAGGTCGGGATCAGTTCATGTCTGCATTTGTACTTTCTTATTTTAGTATCAATTTGTGTATTTCGCAAGTTCTGTACAATGTGTATTTGAATATTTCTGTATGTAATAACTTCTGAAATTGGAAATATTTTGCAAATGAGATTGATCAAAATGTAATGAAAATTGTGATTCCGACTTTTATGAAATAAAAGTATGGGCCTAATTTAATTACTGATTTCCGCATATGCATATGATAAATGTGAGAAAAAAATTATAATAAGTTTTAATGAGTTTTGACTGTTCTAATATGCTGTCCTTGCGGGATTTGCACTCAGACATCTCTCAGGATGTCAGGCACGTGTCCTGTATGTGAGGGTGGGGTGCTACATTAGTTGTGTACCCCATGAAGTCTTATATGATATTTTGGTGCAAGTCAATGAATTGGTTTTTTTATTGACTTTTACGTTCTTGACATAAAATAATAATAATTCTACTAACTCTACTTCAAATTTGCTAGGGAGGTCATTTCTTAAGAACTAGAATGAATATTGATGTGTATAGTGGCACACTCACGATAGATTCGATGGAGAAATCATTAAGTTTAATATTTATGATACCATAAGATATCTTAGCGATGTGTAATCTATCTCTATTATAGATGTTAATGATCCTTTAGTCCAAGAATTATCTGTGTTGAATAATGAAGACAATCTAGAGGTCACATTTGACATTAATTACATGGTAAAAGATTTGTAAAATTTGAAGAAACCATCTTGGAATACCCAAATTATGAGACATGAGGAACTATAATGTCTAGCAAAAGATGTTAAAGTAAGACACTAATTAGGAGGCAACCCAATATTTTTCCTCTAGATTATTCTTTTTATCTGGATTTTGATTCTTTTAGTGCTTTTCGTGACTTATATTACTCTACTTTGTTTTAGGAGTAGAGAACATGCATAATAGAGTATGGGCACACTATATAACTATAACATTCAAAGCAAGGGACAAATCATCCAGAAGCAGTCCTTGAATAAGACTTACCCATAACTTATTTCCACACTTCACGTGAGCAAGGGATAAATCATCTAAAATTAGTCCTTGAATAAGACATGACCATGACTTATTTCCACACTTCATAAGGGCAAGAGACAAATCATCTAAGATTAGTCTCAAAATAAGGTGTGCCCATGACTTATTTACACATATCTTAGATATAAGGGATAAAACATCTAGAAGTAGTCTTTGAATAACACGTGCTCACGTCTTACCACAAGATCACTTTAATTATAGAGCATATAAAATGAGAGTCTTTCCTTTATAAAAATAATAGATAATAAAAAGTAAGAAAAGATAATTCAATAAACAACTAAAATTTTAAAATATTATTCTTTATTTTCTTTAACCTTAACCTTATTTTTCTCTCAGTATTTCTATCTCTCAGTTCTCCAGTGCCCCACTTTCACTGCTAAAGTAGACCAATAGCCATCTCTACTCTCTATCCACTATGTGTCTTTGACAATTCTTCACACACCACTCTAGTCATTCTCCTTTATCAATCATCATTATTATGTAACACGTAACATAAGCCTTAGTTATGTATCCTAGATTGAACGTGAAAGTGAAATAATGAAGAAATGTTGAAATACTTGATTTCGATTCCATAAATTTCAGACGAGCTTTCTAAAGTTGTAACAAGCGCGAATCCATATACACCTTCATGAGAATTGCTCAATGCAATGTGTTAAAACCTTTATCTAGCTTTTTGTGTACATGAACCTCTGAATAAGCCAGAATATCCATACTTTCACGATTTGCTACGGTAGCTACAGGAGACCTTAACCTTCTATATATAGCATTCATAATGGGCCTCCCATCATGAGCTCAATATGGATCCGATCCATACTGATTGAAGTTCATTTTCTTCTTGGACTTCAACCCATTAACTTAGATTATTTATTGGGTCACTTTATTATCTTTATCAAAATCAAATTACGTAAATTAACCAGTGAGTTATTTAAAACCAATAAATTTTATTAATTATTGTCTACTAAATGGGAAAATATCTAACATTCTCCCATTGAACAATAATCAATTGCAGTATTGACTCAAGTTTAAAAACAGTTCAAAAATATTGTTAAGCCACGACACTGTATTGGTACTAATTTTAAAACAAAATATTTGATCCAAAGTTAATAAAAGTTCATCATTTGGCCCCGCAAGGCTTACCTAAAGATATCAAACACATGTGTCATGTGTGACATAGGTCCAATATAATCACCCATATCTAATACCTTACTAACATGAATAGAAAATTGAGTGTGGTAAACAAGGATGATACCTGTATGATATTATATATATCTTCTTTCTATTTGTAGGTCTCAATTTCTCTAAATTTTATGTTAAACTATATATGCAAAACTACATACGAGAAATCTTATTTTCTCTCACCTAATGCTAAACAGTATTAGAGAAAACTTTTACGTTCTCTTACTGAATGATAAACTGCATTAGAGAACCTTCATAAGATTAAAAATTTATATCTCTCTATGTCATGTCAAATCCATAGATATACATATTTTCAATTATTTAAAAACTAGATCGAACCGACCGGTTCGAGCAGATTGACCTCAAATTGGCCTGATTTTTTATTCGATTTTTATTATTAACCTCTAGGAAAGAAAACCAACTGGTTAAACAACAAACTTGTCAATTTTTTCTGAATAGTGAAGAACTGTAAATCTGGTTCTCCTTCTTCTTCACAATGGGTCCCCATAGACACAAGAGGTCTTCCTTCGAAAGCTTGAGCAAGTTTCCTCTAACTAATCACTTTTGGATATGCTTTATTAAGTGAGTGAAGAACCATTGATCCCCTCTACTAGTCCAGTATCAAGAACATAACAAAGATTCTTCGCAATGTACCAAGAGAAATTGCAAAACCCAAAGAGGACAGAGACAGGGAACAAACAAAACACTAGAGGGGAAAAGAGAACCACTTATGATTAGTGATGAGCCTCTCAAATTTTCCAACGGATGGCGGAACAAACAAAACACCAAAGCTTCAAAGGAGATAAGAGGTATGGCAAAACAAACAAGCAGCTATCGCAAAACAAACAAAAACACCCAAAAAGCTATATGTGCGTTATGAGTGTTTAACATAAAAACTCATTTTTTTTCTTTAAATGGAACTTGAAGCATTGGGACAATTAATAACTCGAGAGATGCGTAAGAAAAAGGAGTTTTTATTTATTGGTGTTGGTCTTTTTGAGTGTGTCACAGAAGTGAGTTATAGTTGTACGTTGGTTTTGAAAGTAGACTTAATAAATTGTAATTACTATTTATCAATGATTACAATTTATTATGTTATATTTTATATTATATTTAAAATAAATAGTAAATGTAAAAATAAAATATTTAATTATTCTGAGATGTTAAGAATATTAGTATTTGCGGATAAAAAAAATTATTTAAATTTTAAATATAGATAAAGAAATTTGTTTAAGATAATTTTACAGTATTTTAAGAAGCAATATTTAAAATTTAATTAGTCCAATATATAATAAATATTTGTATATTTTTATTTCAATAAAAATATTTTATTTTTACTTATATTTATTATTTTTTGTCTATTACATATCGGTTTTATAAAGGTTTAATATCAGTTGAACCTTTAAAGCTTAAACCTTTCCTTTGACCGGTTCGATATCTAGTCTGGTTTTTAAAACATTGCGTATTTCTCTGTATGTGTCCTAATGACATAGGCCTAAAGTCAATCTTAATATATGCCTAATGATCTTTAAAATATTTAAGATCGACACAGATCTTATGACTTTTACATGTATTATGACAATGTATGATAACACGTATGATTGAGGATAAACGATAATCCCTAACTAAGCGTCTAAAGACTTCAACGCACCCATATTATATACCTGTCTTTCAAACAAATATGGGCGAAGTTCTTTAGTTAAAAGTTCAGCTAACTTTTTCTTAGGCCTTAAATACTCCACCTCAACGTCACCTTTTTGCATCAAGTTTTTTGTGGTGACCTCTAAATATTTAGACCATTTGAAGATATTCTTATTGTTGTTACTAATTTCTTTTTTTTTTCAAACCTTGCTTAGCTCCCATCACCGTTCTTTTAAAGACCCTGGGATTTTTGCATTTAGCTCATTAGTCATTTGAGGTGTTATGATGTATAAGTAAACCTACAGTAAGAGTTTCTCTATATTGACATGAGATATCATTAATACCTTAAACACTTTGAATGCATAAAATAAAATCAGTAAGAGGGTATTGATTCCCACTGCATTTAATTTTGAATAGATTATTAGGACAATTTCTTATTTGTGTATTTTGTGAGAACTTGTATGTGAATTGCTTGTTTTTTTTATTGTGATTTGGTTTGGATTAATGGGGCACGGTGACTTGAGTTATAAAGGGATGCGATGACAAGCGAAAGAGAAGGATTCAGAAAGAGGTTGATGAGTCTAAACTATTGTCTGCTTAAGGGGAAGCATTTGTGAGGGAAAATGCTTTTAATTGTAGATTATAGTTATATATTTTGTGTTTTGTGTAGTATATGGAAGATTTGGATTAAAATTTACTTTAAAGTGGAGATTTAGCAATTTCCTATATTTTCATATTAATTTCCTATATTTTAATTAACTTATGCATGAATTGGATTTAATATAAATTAAAAGTGTCGTGTATGTGATTAGTTATTTTAGTAGAATAGATTATTTAAAATATAATTGACGTTCCTCCCAAAGGATATGGAAAATTAACCCACAATCTTACGTTTGCCTCTAATTGCGGTCATTTGTCTCCTTCCGTTCGTCCCAAATACCTAATTTTGGGGCCAACAGTCGTAGTACATGCCGATCCTCTTTCGATTATAGTGTGTTTTGTTTTTTTTGGATGGTTCTGGAGCCCAGTTTCTATTCTCCTTTGGTTACAGAACATAAGACTTAATGCTCAGTGCCACGTGTTTCTTCCTTTTAATTTTCTAATTTTCAATAGTTTTTCTGATAGTGTGGAGTTAGCGAAATTAACCCAATTAATTACAGTAATCATAATGTCTTGCGCAATAAATTTCTCAATTGAGCCTATACTTATAATTAAAGCATCTTCTAATTATAGACGGTTTTGATGGAAGCGTTAGAAACGTGTTCAATTAATTAATACGACCTCAGGGATGTCTGCTAAAAAAGCGGCAGTGGGCCTTTCCTTCATTATCTTGCGACGACTTTTACGAGATTCATAAGCACACGTTAGAAAAAAACAACAAAAGCTCTCTGTGTATTGACAGTGGAGAGCAAGGGAACCATCTTCGGCCCAAGTCAGGTTTTTTACACTTTAAGGATAAGGGTTACTTGTGCCGATTGAAAACAACACATGAATCATAGATGAGTCCTTTTATACGGTCGACCTTTGAGAAATAACAACCATTAACCCCCATGTGTTGCTACTCCGCCATAGTAAGTGTATCAATGGTTAGTTAATACTGGTCCATACGTCAACGTTTTCTTTTTGGGAAAAAAAAATAATTTATTCGATCATTTAAATTTTACTGAAAGTCAGTTAATACTCTCACTTTATCTTTTAGCCTAAATTTTCGATTTTTAACAAAATTTTAAAAATTAAAACAAACCTTTTCCTTTTTATCTTTTTTATTACCGACAGTTAAGGTAGAGTCTTTGTGTGGCTCGGCTCGGCTCATACATCTACGTTTTGTTTTGTTTCTGTTTTTACCTTTTTATCTTTTAAATTACCATCAGTTAAAATGGCTCCTTACCTTGTAATACTAACAACCCAAAAACTTAACCGCCACATTGCAACTTCCCAACTTACCCACGCGCTTTAACCCCTTATAAATATTCTATAAACATGAGGTCGTAAATATCCGTTGTAGATAAGGTCCACGTCAGCTGACGCCAACCTGCCACTTCTTGCCTCATCCAAATCGAGTGTTTTGCACAAGCTGAAGTAGCGTTTGGACACAAGCAAACCAAAAAAAACTTCCTTACACATAAAGCAACTACCAAACCAACTTATTTTCACGTAAAAAAAACCCAAACAAATCTCACTCAAAAAAGGAAAAAAGAATTCAAAATTCTAACACACAATGGAATTTTATCTGATTTGAAGAATGTTAGGTGTCAGATCTTTTTATTATGTACATAATTCACCACCGACGCTTCTATTTTCGCTTTGCATTTTTCGAGAAACAGACAACGCTTTACGCTTTACGCTTTACGCATACGCTATCAGAACTCTGCGATATATATACATAGAGGGTGTGTGCGTTAAGTCGGTAAAGAGTTTCGTGTTTATCCACTTACCTCGAATTTATGAAAATCATGTACGAGTAGAATCGCAAAATTTATCCAAATTCGTTTTTAACTGAATTTTGAACGGCTTGGTTTGATTCGATTTGGTGATCTCTTAGTATAATTCTTAGCTTTTTTTTCTCTTTCCTTTGTTTTTCTGGAGAAAGTAAAAAAGAAAAAGATGATGCGAAGGCAACAACAGGATCAACAATCCAGAGTCTTCTATGAGCTTTCAACTCTGGTTCTTAATCTCCTCCGCTCACCGCAATCTCCGATCCCGTTCTCCGATCGAGCTCCCGCATCAATTTCGTCTTCTCCATCGTCGTCGGAGTCGAGGAGGAGGTTCTCGGGGGCGATGACGCAGATATCTCCTGCGGGGTTCGCGTCGCTGCTGCTGGGAATATCCTTGACGCTCATGTTGTGTGGGTCGGTGACGTTTTTCATAGGATTTATGTTGATGCCATGGGTGTTGGGATTGGTGATGGTGTTTTATGTCGCTGGGATTGTTTCAATGATCTCTATGTTGGGTCGTTCTCTTATTTGTTATGCCACGTCTCCTCCGCCTCCGAGGAAGGAGATTCCTGGTAATTTAAAGTTTTGTCCTTTTTAGCAATTTCATAGATTCTTGGAGATGTTATCCTTCGTGGCTTTGTTTAATTTGTTGACGATTTGTTGTTTGGATTTTGCAAAACTTTGAAATTTTTCGGGTTTTGGAAGAAGATGGAAAGATGAGAATTTCCATTTTATCATGTTAATTGTTTAGTATCCACTGTTCACTAAAGTCCGTTGTTTTTTACTGCGTTATGTGGGTACAATTGATATTGAACTTTGTTTCTTTCGTGAAACTTTAGGTATCTGAATGCTTATTGTCTAACTCGTATGTCTTATAACTTAGTCCTGCTTCGGTGATCTCTATTTGCGTGTTATTACAAGCTTCCTGATACTTTTATGTATAGCTTTTAGTTCAACTGCTCGTTTCCTGCTATTGTCGTCATTTGTGAGTTTAAGTTTGTTTTCGTTTTTTGTGCAAACGATGAGTTTCAGTTGGGTATTTAGTTATTATTACGGCGATGACGAGACATATGGGTTTTGCGTTCAGCTAATGAGGAGTTTATGGTTGATTTTCTATAATAAAGCGGTGCCTTGGGGTGGATTATCGGTGGATGAATGCGGAAATTTCCCAGATTATCATTTTCACGCTTATGATTCTGTTCTTGGTGTCTGCGGCCAATTAACAACTTGTTTACCTTTCCATTGTAATTTCAACTTGTGGGAGCTTCTACATTGAAAGTTAAGAGAAGCAAATCTTCTGGCTCTGGTTCGGTGGGAGGAGCTAGCTCTTATTCCCCATGATAGTCTTGTAACGGATTGTTAACTACAATCAAATCAGTAGTCAAAAATCTGAGTATAGTTTTGTTTGATGCTGCCACATATTCCTCAAAATGGGATAAAGCCAGAGTTTTAGGCTTTAAGTTGTCTAGGGTGATCATTTGGGGCTGTGATACCTAATTTTGTTCACACATTTGTTTGGATTTTATATAACTGTGTAGATGAGATATAATAAAATAGACCTAGTTAATTGGAATAGAATATCTGATTCCGATCATTTACTAGCAATAGTAACCGTGAACCATGAGTGGAGTCATTTGTTTTTGTGATGCAAGTACACAACCCCCCAAATAGAAATTTTGTAAATGAAGCTTTTGATGACATGTAAGAGTTTCTGGATCATTAAGATATTCAAAAATCTATTTCTGTTACTATCAAATAGAAATTCTATTTGGTAGGTTTTTTTCAACTTTTTATACAATGTCAAATAATGAAGCTTGTTTTGTTGTTTGCACTTGTCATGATTGAGTAGTACTGCTCAAGTTTGTTTTGTAGAGTGTAATTTTTTCTTACGGAATAAACCTGAGTAACCTGACTCAAACTTCAGTGGTGGCAAACTTTAGTTGTTCAGTCCTCCAGAATTGATGGGACTACATTTAATTCTTCTGATTCTGTTATAATGGCTTGTAGGTAAATTTTGCCCTAGTGCAAATGAATGAAATATGAATGGTTGTGGCATACTTGTGTGAAAATTTGTTCTTGGTACTTCTGCAGAGCCGTTGATTAACACTTTCGCTCAAAATTTGTCTGATGCAGCATGGAAACTTCTATAAGGATAAAGGCTGTTCAGGGAAAATGTTTTGAAGAGCAGTAATGTTTCCAGCAAGCGATGCTACTTCGGCAAAGGGAAATGACTGCTAGCCAGCTTTTTCCATGTATTGATGAAAGAAGTGTTGATACCTGTTCTTCCTGGTGGCAGAGATTTGTGGATATGGGTTCTTTAAGTAGAGTATTGTGAATTTGAACTACTGTGTAATAATATCGTTACTTTGTGCTGGGATGGATGGTCGTTCCCATTTTCTAAGTGATACAAGATATATAATACGTAATTATTTCTTTTAAATGTTTTTTTAGTGTTTTTATCTCCGTGGTCTGCCCATTACTTATGTACAGTATAAGCTTGGCTTGTGATCAGTCCTCAAGCGCGATCTGAACTAGAGCATTCTGCGCATATAATGAGTAACATGTGTTGACAGTTGGGGCAGTAGTTGTTTCTTACCCTTGATTTGCTGATAAAATAGAATCCATCTTCAGGATACGGCGGTTGACAGACCATGCATTTAACTCTGAAGTGACCTTTCTAGCTTAGTTAATGGCTTAGGAGTAATTGATGTTTCTACGTTGCCACTTGGCATAATTGGATATAGCTGCAACCCGCCTTGTCCCGTCTTGGATAATGAGCTTCTTTGTTTACTGGAATGCTGTATCTTACGAGTTCCATTCAAATCACACAATAGTTTTTAGTTTGTCATGTGAAGTAAATAAATGGGCGTTTTCGAGGACCAAGCAAGCAACGGCTGAAACTCATGTCTCTGCTAAATCAATGCAAGATCCATAGTTTTGTTTTGCCTTATACACTGGAGCCTTTCTTCGCTTATATTTTTCCGTAGGGGTGGGGCCAGCTGGTACGAAAAAGATGAGGACACGAAGCCAAAAATGCGTAGGGTGATGCTTCAGGATTCCTAAGGGAGGAGACGTGGAGTTTATAATTGTCCTGTCAACAACACCAGCGTAGATTAGTCCACTTTAATGCTCGTCAATTCAAATGCGTTCTTTTCCATCGAAAACGTTGCTTTTAAGAAACAGACAAGGAAGCTCATGGTCCACTAGACAAACCACCAAAATGACAGGTGCCTGGCAACCAGAGACTAGAGCATTATCCTCTTAATAAATTAAGCAATTCCTACATAATCAAGGCGTGGCATTGGACCAACCTTATTGAACGGTTCATTTAACGTGCCAATTTACAGAAACGATTACAAAAAGAGCCTTTACTCTCCCAGATGATAGACAGAATAAGTTGGTTCGGACAGATACGGATTTTCAGTTCTGAAGAATGCCAGAATACTAGCCAGCTATCATAAAACGCTTGCAAATAAGCAAATATAAGACAAACATGGAGACTTTTATATTCTTCATTAAAAAGAAAAAGGGCAGAAACAAGCATTATTGTCCCAAGAGACAACTTCTCAACTGCATCAAGCTTCTAGCAAACTGATTCCATTGACCATCCAAATGGCGTATAAAGGATGATAGAAAACCAAGGACTAGAATTTGACAAACAATATTGTACCAAAAGCTGCTAAACAAATGAGTCAAAGTGCAAACAAGTGTTCAGCGAACTTCTGAGGCATAGTTGCACTTCCTAATTCCTATCCTGTGTGGATATGAACACCAATTGCAATGAGAAATATGGTTATGAGGCCAAAGTAAATGATTGTGTGGATAAGTATCGAGAGCCCACTTGTCTGCATGTTGCCAAACTCAACTACTCTGCTTCTTCCAGGCAACTGAAACAACAATCCTGGACTTAGCAAAACAAAAAGCACGACTGCTATGACCACTGGACCCCAATCTGCCATGTCTGTTTCTGCTTTCTAGTTGATGTTTCTTCAGAAGGCTGCTTACAACCTCCTCTTTTATAGGCAGGAAAGGGTTGAGAATCTCTGATACGGTGTTTACCAAGAAAGGAATACAAGCAAATGAAGCATCTGTAAAGAACAAGCATTGTTTCTTTCGCAAAAAAGGCAGAAATACATCATTAAGAATTAACTTCTTATTTCCAGAAAAGGCAGAATTAAATTATGCATCACTGTCATAGTCGGTGTTTTGTAGGTTCATACACGGCATTGGCACGTGGCTGTATTGTTAACCGCAAGTAATTGATCTATCCTTTCTTGTCATTAACATAGTTTAACGTCCAGTTGTAAAGTTTCAGTCCTTTGACTTAGGCCACTTTGTTATTTTAAATGTTTAGTTTAGCATTTAGTTCTTGTCATCTGTACTGTGAACCTTCATTCTAGTGGCAATGTCTTCGGTTATTGCACGTCAAGTTCGGGGATCAGTTACAGAGGATCTGGCTGTACTGTGAACTGGCTCTGATATTACGGGAGTGGGATCAGAGCCATATACACAGTGTCTATCTTTCTACTTCGGTAGTTCCACCATCCGTTGTGTTCTGTGATTTGTTCGCAGATTTTGTTGATTCCTTTGTGGTTTCAGCCATAGACATTTTGTTTGTGGTCAGGTAGAGTCGGTAATGCCGAAT
>JAOQMP010000003.1:8178760-8192610 GCA_027563575.1 Erythroxylum pedicellare
TAAGAGATTAAAATAATTTTAATTGATTTAAAATATTTTATCTTTAAGTTTTATCTAATATATAATTATTATCAATAATAAAAATATAACTACATTGACACTAACAACCAAATATGTTTTTGTTTTATTTGAAAGAAAAATAGAAATTAAAAACAGAAAATTAAAATTAAAAATCAGAACAAAAAACAAAAAGCTTGTGAAAGTTACCAGGTTGTGAATTGTGATAAATCCAAATTTCTGTGGTCTATATTGTGGCCCTGTTTTCATATGCCTTATTCTGTTTGCTACTGATGATGCAGATTGGACAAGAGTTTATCATATTCAGATTTGAGACTTGAATGTCAGGAGCTAGGGAAATTTTCTGTTATTAATCGGTTTGCCAAGTTCCATGGCCGGAGCCAAGCTGACATGTCTGAGATGTCATCTTCTGATGCTCCTGCACTTGTGCAGAAATTCTGCCCTCAGAGATATGTTACTGCTCTTCCTATGCCTAAGAATCTCCCTGACAGGGTACAATGTCTTTCACTTTGATAATTAATTAATTGATTTTCTTCTCTTTATTTACCAATTACCTCCACATTTCATATTCTTTCATTTTCTTCTAATTTACTGAAAATTGCTCACCATAACCCCATGAGTGGGAATGTAGAGTGATGGATACTAGATTTTCTCCATGAAAGTGATGGAGGCTGTTAGTTCTTTTCAATCTGGTCCACTTTTTCTTTCTTAAAAGATGATAACTATGCAAAATTGAATGTCTAAAGAGAAATTACAGTTTCACGCCATGCTATTTTCTTTCTCTGTTACAAATCAAGAAACAAGTGTACAACGTGGCTTGATGCTTGAAAATAGCTAAAAATTGTGTATTGATATTCTCACGGCATTTTTGTATTCTCAAAATAATGGTTGCTCCGTTTGGTTCATCCTTTTGTTCCATCTCCCATTCTCTGTGTTTGTTATTTTTATGTACTGACCACCCAATTCACCCAGTAAGTGTCACGGCAGGCATTCTGTTTTCACAGTCATCAGTACCGATTTGCTAACAACTTGCATTCTTGATACTGACAATAGAGCTTCCACAAGTTTTTATGAATATCATAGTCTTAGAGACATCTAAATACCTTGATCTCCCACAAAAAGTTTTGTGTTTTCATTTCTATTAGTGCCTAGTCCTTTCTCATTTCTTCTAATTTTATATGGATCAATAGTTCGATCTACCCTTTTTTTTTTTTTTTCTCCTTTTTAAGCTCAAATTTTGCGAGTATGGGTGTAGATTTACAAGGTCTTAGGGTGTATTTTTGGGTCCTGGTTTCAGAAAGCTGCTTCAATAATACTGACGAGAAGTTGAGTACTAAATTCTGAAATTCAGGGACTTTGGATTTTGTGGAAGCAAAATATTTGGCATTGTAGATTATGTTCTAGTCCAGTCATCTCTTACTTTTGTAACTGTTTTGCATGTGGTCCACAAATTTCTCTAAATTACTTGACCTTTCAATCGTGCTGGAGGTTTGGTACTGGAATTTCATTTAAGCAATCCTAATTGTTGTTGAGTAGCAATTTCCTATGATCTTTTAATTGGATTCACCCATGACATAGTACAGTTCGAAGCTAGGGTACAGTTGCTTCTATGTGGTTGTGAACAGCATGGATGAACAGTTCTATGCATTTGATGCCTGAAGAGTAATTGTCGATTGAACCCTTATCTAGGATCTTTTTGCGTTTCTTTTCCGTGGGAGAGCCAGTCTTGTGTAAATGCTAAACTTCCAAACCTGCGAATTTGATACTTTTTATTTGACAAGATTATCGCCGTATTTTTAAAGCCAACATGTCTGAGTCTGACCCAAGAACCATTCAAGGTTTTATATCCTGCTTTGTGAACAGTACAGTTGCTGTTGTGAGTAAAGATTATATTGTATTTTATGAAGAATACAGTGATAGTTTGTCTGGTTTCAAATTCTTTTTGATGCTACTGTGGAACAATTTGACATTTCATTCTTCTGTTCATGAATCTTTACACAAAGTTGCGAATTTTTATCTTAGTTCTAATATGACTGATTAATGATAGATATTATTTTAGATAATTTTTTAATTTTATAAAATAGTTGTTTAATTTTATAAAATTATAAATAATTCTTTTTTATTTTAAAATTATAAAATAAACTAAACGTCTGGCAATGGACTAGCTCTAATGCTTCTTCTCTCTATAAATAGAATATTGATGAATGTTTGAATACAATATTTTGAATATGCTTAAACAAATAACAATGGCTGCCAATGCTTATAGAACTCAATAAGGAACTTCTAACCATGCAATAGTTGAGTTTTTATTAGTCAGGCTTTACAAACAAAAGTTCTCAAAGATTAGATATTATTAAAGTTATTAGAACGAATGAAGAAGGTGAGATTGAAAGGTTGTGGGATTATTACCTAATTGAATCTAAAAGTTCAGAGATTCTTGAAAGCAATTAGAATGAATAAAAGGTGCGACAATTTTATAAAATAATTATATTTTATAAATTTAAAATTATGGACAAGAAAGAAACAAATGAGTAAATAAAACAAAAAATATGAAAATAAATAAATAAAATAGCAAGTGTTAAAAAAAATATTTTATCTAATTAAAAGACAAAAGAATTGAAAGAAAAGGTTCAAAAAAATTTATGAAACAGAGGCCTCTTTATCTAGAATCCTGATGTGTTCATCAAAATTTTTTATTGAGGGTCAAATCGTTGCTAATCTCTAGTAGGATAACATTATTTTTGATGATCTTCTTCCAATTTTTTAATTTTTCTTTTTTAAGAATTTTAATTACAATCTCTTTGTATCTTCTCACTACAACATCAGAATGTCTCTTCTTAACATATTGAAACTATCTAAACTTTTTATCTCTTAATTTACTAATAATGTTTTCTCTATCTTACAAGATTGCACGTTCAAATGCGTATTCTCATATTTGCCTCAACCAACAACTTATGATTATGTACATGTTTGATAAGTTAATACTAACTCATAGAACATAATTGGCTTAATTGCTAGACAGTGAAGTTTACTTTTTAATTTGAATAGTATTTTTTGTCATGTAAAATTTCCGAGAAACTTCTTCATTTTAATTATCCTTTTTTTATAGAATGAATTATGTTGTCATCTATCTTACCACTATTTTGAATAATAGATTCAAGATATTTAAAATAATATTTATGTATTATAACTTTTGTACCAATTTTGATCTTTTCAAATGCAACACGAAAATTTACTCTCTGGATACTCAATATTAATCATGTGCAATTTAAAGGACTTTTACTTAAGATTAACAGTATACAAACAATTAGGCTCATGATTCAAGAGTGAACAAGTGAGCCCTGTGGAAGGATTTCTTGTTTTCCTTTAGCATGTAGATGATACTCTGTATTTTGGTTAGCTTGGTTTTTTGTTTGTAGCTTACATATGTTTCATTGTAACGCTCATATAGCTTTTGCGTTTGCTAAATTAATATATTTCTTTTTTAACTTTCAAAAAAAAAAAACATTTCATGGACTGCAATTTGACATTGTCATCAATCTATTTCTGATACCAACGGTCAGAAGTTTAGATATATTTTCACAGCGGCTCCATCTTGTTTGGAATTTGTGCTCCGACTAGTGTGAGCTCTTAAATTGAACGGAATACAACCGTCAACTGATGATGCAAGAATCATTGGAACAATTCCTTATTAGTTATAATTGACCTTTGCTGTATGAAAATTGTGCTTTAATTTGGAGTTAATGTTACTATTGAACAGCGGTGTTGCAAAGTCATTTCCTTCTAAAGATTTCACTTAAAATTAAATTAAATTAAAAATTAATATTTTAAAAACAATTTCCAATTAAGAGAATCATAAAGATTTTTATCAATTTAGTTTGTAATTTTTTTTAAAAAAAATTAAGAAGGTTCACGTGAGTTTTAAACAATAAAATATGACTTAATTTAAGAATTAAATTTTCAAAAACCGTAAATCTCTAAATTCATGCTCTCTCCTATTGTCCCACATATGAAGGACCAGGCGTGTCGTCGCAAGGTCTGGTGTAGATGGATTTAACCGAGCCATCTGCCAGGGTCTTCAGAATCGGAGGAGTCGTTGTATGAAAAGTGAACGTTATAACACAAGCTGGGTTATTCACTGGCTCATGTTCCCTTGACCTGGTAGACCAGTATAAGTTACAATTACTTTAGGCGCAGAAGGATCAACAAAGAAAACTACCACCACAAAAGCTGCAGCTGCAATATAGCATAGCTTTATTGCTTGCATAAAGTATTTGCTATTAGAACTTGTAATAAGTCTACATCTAAGCCTATTTAGTCTTGACTTAAAACTTTTTATAAGAGACTTAAACTTGATGGAAGGTCTAATCGAGGTTTGAAAGATTTAACTCACCTAAAGATTGAGCCACCCAATTCCTGATTCAACTTGATTCAATTTTTAAAATTTTTAAAACTCGATCAAATATGTTATCTCCATCTCCACGTCACTAATTTTTGCGTGATAGTAGTCCTCGAGCCTTATTTTAGATAGAAAATTTATTGCACATGATAAATATTCACAATTGCCAATTCACCATAGTTAAGATGAAAATTCAGTCTAACCTTTAAAAGAGAAATTTTCATAATGTATATGATAAATTACAATCACTGATTTATCACAGAAGATCTTATGTCGAATGAGAAATTAATAAAGAACCCAAGAAACCAATCATATAAATAAGTTAAACAAACAAAATCACACCAAATTAAATAAAGAATCTATTCACAATCATGTTAAAAACTAAGAAAATTAAAAGAGGCAGTAACAACAATTGAGCAAAGTTACAATTTTGCCTAGTTGTTAACCTAAGTTTTGTTTAGTTTGTTGTAAACAAAATAATATTGTTCTATGTTTGAAAGTTTTAGATTTCAGGTCTATCTCAGACTTTACATTCCAAATTTGATCTAAAGTCCAAAACTTTAAAAAAAATGAGTTTGATCTAAATCCTAGTTAATTTGGGTTGAACTTGTTGGCTTTGGATCATACCAGGTTGAGGTTGAGCTTTTCTGTTATCCTTAGTACTTATTTTCTGTGCAATAGTGTTTCCAAGTTAGGAGAAAGTTTTTGGGTGCTCAAAAGGTATCCATATCAATATCTTTATTACAACACTTAGTGTCAAGGAACCTTTTTGGGTGTAGTGAAATTGTCTAAAATTGTCAATCTTTATGTGAAGTCCTCTACCTAAACTTTACCTCAACCTTCTTCTGAAATTACTAATCAACAAGTTGTTTGTTTTCAAAGATCTCATTTTACTTTCGTTTTTGTGTTTCACTTACACTTATCACATAGATTAGCACAAATTGAATAAAAAACGAATAGGAGAGGTATAACAAAGCCAACTAATATGGCTATATTATATATATTTATAGGGTTAAATTAATTGTAATTTAGTACTTTTATGGCATGTTTTATAGAATTATATGATATTTTTATGTTTGATTCATTGACTTGTAGGTGATTATTTAAGGAGGAAACTCAAATCTTTCTTTATAGTTGTCCAATCAAGGTAATTTGGAAGTTTTTTTGGAAGGTAACATGATGAACAACATTTTATAAAAGGCATTAGAAAATGATTCCAACTAAAAAATGTCAAAAAAAACTTGAGAAAAAGTAGAGAGATGGGGCAACACAAGACTAACATAGGTCTATATTGGTTATGTTATTTGTCAAGAACAATAATACTAGATAAAAGTGGAACTAGCATCATATTTGTAATATTTGCACCTTTAAAGTTTTAAAATAAAACTGATGTCAATCTAAAAATTTAATAGTTATAGTCTCGTGACTTAGAATTTGAGGATACACGTAATTACAAGTTTAATCCCCTTTTAAAAATTTGATGTAATATTAGCCTATAAATACTTGTATTAAGGTTTTTTGTAGATAACTTTGGAGGTCGATGACAACCTCCTTCCTCATTAAGTTGTTAAAAGAGAGACTTGGAGTAAGATCAAAGAAACCAAGATAGCTCTTCTGGAAATTTCTTTGTCTTCTTCATTTTATGTTAAGATTACTTTATTTTAGTTTTGTTTTCGCTCTGTTTATGAGTTAAATCCTTATTTAGGATTATGAATGTAGCTTGTGATAGATTCTTCTATTACTAATGCAAGATGGATTATTTGTTCGGTTGAATTTATTCTCTTTGTTCTTAAGTGTTGACTTTGTGGTTGATCATCATAAATTCAAACTTAGGGATTGTATGAAGGATCAAAAGGTGAAGTAAAATTTGTGCACTTAGAGAATAAATACCTTAGATTTAGAGAATAAAAGAAACATATACTATTGTGATAAAAAAATATTAACTAGGCTTAATGAGTTTGATTAAGTTGAATTGCGAATTGAAATATGGTAATTACCTAATTAAACATACTTATGTGCCTTGAGAGAGAACATAGATACTTTAGGTTAATTTTTATTTTAATCATGATAATGAATCTTGTATAATAATTGAAGTTCCATATAAGTGAACCTTGATGTTTAATAGGCATAGGAATATAGTTCTTGTGGCTCAATATTTTGGATTACTCTAGTTTTAATAATTTACGAGAATTGATTATATTCACTTGTAGATAAACGTGATCAAGTTTTTGAAACTATTACTATGGAACCATTTATTTAGTAATTTATTAATCTTATTTTTTGTTTTATTTTTATATAATTTTATCTAACTCTCTTATGTTTTATCTTTAAAATTGGCATCATAATCAAGTAGTTCATATTTGAGATCAAAAGTGGTTATCTTTCAAATCAAATAAAAAGTTATAGAATCTTATTGTAGCCAATAGAAAGGCGTACTATCATTATGACATATATGGGCATCCTTCTTAAAGATCCAATTAGACTAGATAGTTGAGACGCTAAGTAAAAGAGGTCAAGCTGAACTTCCTAGTAATACCAAGGTGAATTTTAAAGATCAAGTATTAACCACTCTACTAAAGAGTAATAAAATATTTGATGTTAAAAATGCTAAAGATAAAGAAGTACAAAGGTTATCCAATCATAATAAAGAGGGAGAGGAAATGATGAACATAAGCAAATTTGTTCCAATATCACCTTCGTTTGGCATTGATCATGGTCTTGAGTTAGAGGATGACTTGGACATAAATAAATCGATGTTGATCTCTTCCATAATAGGTGTTAGTCTAGAGCAGCCAACACATTGACCCAATATGAAACTGATTCCATGCTAAAGAAAGTTTAAAATAGATAAAAGGAAGATATATTTGTTCTTATATTAATGATGAAGAATATTGAATGCTCAAAAGATCTCCTTTTCAAAAAGAAAAAGTTTGAGGAGCTATCAGTGGTTAAGTTAAGTGAAGTGGACTCATAAATCTTACAATAGGAAGGAGGAGAATAGGGTAACCTAATCCCAATGAAACATAAGGGAGTTAAGGAACCTTAGATTCTAAGGAGGTGTGAAAAATTAAATAATTCAAAATGAAAGGCTTGAGTAGGATGTCTACATAAAAGACTTCTATAGAAGTGTTTGTTGGGAAGCAATCCAACATTCTAACTTTTCTTTTCATTTAGTTTAGTTTATAATTATAAATTTCTACTAATTTTTAGTTTAAGTTCTTTTGTAGGTAGTTTTCTGATGGACTATATTGATTCTACCTCACTAACTTAGTATGGATAAAGGCGGAGATTTCTTTACCATATTTATCTCTCTTACATAAAAAGATGATAAGTGTACCTCACTAGATCTCAAACACTAGTATGAATGTGATTTTAATTGATAATTGTGGTTTATTTGTATTGAAAAAAGATTTGGAGAGTATATATATTAATTTAGAATTTTTAGTGAAATTTAGAAAATTTCTGAAATTTAGGTATTTTTGGATTAGGAAAAATGCTAAGTGATAAGGTAATTGATAAATGGTAGTAGAAATAAGATTCAAATGAAAGTGGAAAATTTTATAGACGACCTTGGGATTTATTGACAAATACCATTGAAATTTGAGCGATAATTGGAGTAAAAATTAGAGATGATTAGACTAGTTAAATAAGAGAACCTAGTTTAAAATCATAGAAATTGGATAAGTGACAAGTGTCACTTGCCAAGCTTAGGTCTTCTTACACGATTATACTAAAAAGACCAAATTAATTGTTTTGATCTTACTTTCCTCTCCTTCTTCGTGACTTTCTTCACCCTCTGTAAGTTTACTACTTCAAGAAACTTTATCACACTTACAACGCAAGTTTTACTATCCCTTTTCACTTGTTATTTCACTGTGTAACCTTCTTCACTGTCATTGAAATACCTAACCTTACAACCTTTAACAGTTTATGATCGTGTTGTATTAGATAGCAAGGGTTTATGTGACTTTGAAGAATTTGGAATTTTAAACAAGTATCGTATGGTTTTCATGATAAGTAGGATGAAGTATGCATCACATCAGGTAACAGTTTAGTGTTTATAAAATGAGGATGCTTAATTGCTAAAACGTGAGTGAGAATTTTGAGTATGCCACATGTGTTGTTTTTGCATATTTTATGATCAATATATTATATGGTGTTGAAATGAATTTTGAGTTAGCAAAATCATTGAAAGTGTGTATAAACAAAGTGCAGAAATTCATGATAATTGATATACATAAGCTCTGTTTTCACTATTGTTATACGTGAATTTCTTTGGGTGTTTTAAAGATGAACTAAAATGAGTTTTGAGTTAAGGAAAAAAAAAGGTGATGTCGTGATCTGGGAAAGAAAGATTAAAATTATAGTTAGAGAAGAAAATGGAGAAGTGCAGAAATTGAAAAAGTGCAGAAAACATGATGAAGATACGTGAGTGATAGGTTCTGTTTTCAATGTTTGTGAACAATCATAGACTATGATTTATTTGTAAATAAATTGACGGCCCGAATAGTGTATATATGAATTTAGTGAGAAGTTAGAAAATGCATTTCATGTTCATGCCTAATTTGGCATTCACATACAAGTGAATATTAAATTTTTGCACATTAAAATGATTATACGTGCATTCATCGACATTTCTAGGTATAAATGATTTTATAATTGTGATTTTAATTGATAATTGTGGTTTATTTGTATTAAAAATTGATTTGGAGATCATATGTATTGATTTCGAATTTTCGATAAAATTTAGGAAATTTCTGAAATTTGGGTATTTCTAAACTAGGAAAAATATCAAGTGATAAGGCAATTAATAATTGGTAACAGAAATAAGAGTCAAATGATATTGAAAAATTTTATAGACAACTTTGGGATTTATTGACAAATACCATTGAAATTTGAGACATAATTGGAGTAAAAATTAGAGATGTTTGGATTAGTTAAATAAGAGAACCTAGTTTAAACTCATAGAAATTGGACAAGTGACAAGTGTCACTTGCGAAGCTTAGGTCTTTTTACACGATTATACTAGAAAGACCAAATTAATTGTTTTGATCTTACTTTCTTCTCCTTCTTCGTGACTTTCTTCACCCTCTATAAGTTTACTACTTCAAGAAACTTTATCACCCTTACAACATAAGTTTTACTCTCCCTTTTCATTTGTTATTTCACTATGTTACCTTCCTCACTGTCATTGAAATGCCTAACATTACAACCTTTAATTGTTAATGATTGTGTTGTATTAGATAGCAAAGGTTTATGTGATTTTGAATAATTTGGAATTTAAACAAGTAAGCATCGTAAGGTTTTCATGATATGTAGGATGAAATATGCATCACATTAGTTAACAGTTCAGTGTTTATAAAATGAGGATGCTTAATTGCTGACACGTGATTGAGAATTTTGAGTATGTCGCATGTGTTGTTTTTGCATATTTGATGATCACTATGTTATAAGATAGTGTTGAAATGAATTTTGAGTTAGAAAAATCATTGAAAGTGTGTATAAACAGAGTGCAGAAATTCATTAGAGTTGATATACATATGCTTTGTTTTCACTATTGTTATACGTGAATTTCTTTAGGTGTTTTAGAGGTGAACTAATAAGTTTTGAGTTAAGGAAAAAGGTGAGAGGTGATGTTGTGATGTGGGAACGAAACATTAAAATTATAGTTAGAGAAGAAAATGCAGAAGTGTAGAAACTAAAAAAATGCAGAAAACATAATGAAGAGGCGTGAGTGATAGGTTCAATTTTTAATGTTTGTGAACAATCATGTATTGTGATTTGTTTGTGAATAAATTAAAGGCCCAAATAGTGTATATATATGAGTTTAGTGAAAATTTAGGAAGTGCATTACATGTTCATGCCTAATTTGGCTTACACATACAAGTGAATATTAAATTTTTGCACATTAAAATGGTTATACATGCATTCATCGACATTTTCTGGGTATAATTGATTTTATAAATTTGATTTTAGTTGAGAATTGTGGTTTACTTGTATTGAAAATTGATTTAGAGAGTATATGTTTTGGTTTTAAACTTTTGGTTAAATTTAGGAAATTTCTAAAATTTGGGTATTTCTGGATTAGGAAAAATGCCAAGTAATAAGGCAATTAATAAATGGTAACAGAAATAAGAGTCAAATGGTAGTGCAAAATTTTATAGACGACTTTGGGATTTATTGACAAATTCCATTAAAATTTGAGAGATAACTGGAGTAAAAATCAGAGTTAATTGGACTAGTTAAATAAGAGAACCTAGTTTAAACTCATGAAAATTAGATAAGTAACAAGTGTTACTTGCCAAGCTTAGGTCTTCTTCCATGATTATACTAGAAAGACCAAATTAATTGTCTTGATCTTACTTTCTTCTCCTTCTTCATGACTTTCTTCACCCTATGTAAGTTTACTACTTCAAGAAACTTTATGACCATCACAACGCAAAGTTTACTCTCCCTTTTTACTTGTTATTTCACTGTGTTACCTTCCTCACTGTCTTTGAAATACCTAACCTTACAACCTTTAGCTGTTGATGATTGTGTTGTATTGGATAGCAAGGGTTTATGTGATTTTGAAGAATTTGCAATTTTATACAATTAACTATCGTATGGTTTTCATGATATGTAGGATGAAATATGCATCACTTTAGTTAACAGTTCAGTGTTTATAAAATGAGGATGCTTAATTATTGAAACTTGATTGAGAATTTTGAGTATATCGTATGTGCTGTTTCTGTATATTTGATGATCAATATGTTATAAGATAGTGTTGAAATGAATTTTGAGTTAGAAAAATCATTGAAAGTATGTATAAACAGAGTGCAGAAATTCATTATAGTTGATATACATATGCTCTATTTTCACCATTGTTATACATGAATTTCTTTAGGTATTTTAGAGGTGAACTAAAATGAGTTTTGAGATAAGGAAAAAGGTGAAAGGTGATGTCGTGAAGTGGGAAAGAAATATTAAAATTATAGTTAGAGAAGAAAATGCAGAAGTGCAGAAACTGAAAAAATGTAGAAAACATAATGAAGATGTGTGAGTGATAGGTTCAGTTTTTAATGTTTGTGAACAATTATGTATTGTGATTTGTTTGTGAATAAATTGAAGGCCCAAATAGTGTATATATGAGTTTAGTGAGAAGTTAGAAAAGTGCATTTCATGTTCATGCTTAATTTGACATACACATACATGTGAATATTGAATTTTTGCACATTAAAATGATTGTACATGCATTCATTGACATTTTCTGTGTATAATTAATTTTATAAATGTGATTTTAATTGATAATTGTTGTTTATTTGTATTAAAATTAATTTGGAGAGTATATGTATTGATTTAGATTTTCTGGTGAAATTTAGAAAATTTCTAAATTTTGGGTGTTTCTGGACTAAGAAAAATGTCAAGTGACAAGGTAATTGATAAATGGTAACAAAAATAAGAGTCAAATGATAGTGAAAAATTTTATAGAAGACTTTGGGATTTATTGAAAAATCCCGTTGAAATTTGAGAGATTATTGAAGTAAAAATTAGAGATGATTAGACTAGTTAAATAAGACAATCTAGTTTAAACTTATGGAAATTGGATAAGTGACAATTGTCACTTGCCAAGCTTAGGTCTTCTTGCACGATTATACTAAAAAGACCAAATTAATTGTTTTGATCTAACTTTCTTCTCCTTCTTCGTGACTTTCTTCACTCTCTGTATGTTTACTACTTCAAGAAACTTTATCACCATCACATCGCAAGTTTTACTATTTCTTTTCACTTGTTATTTCACTGTGTTACCTTCCTCACTGTCATCGAAATACCTAACCTTACAACCTTTAACTGTTCATGATCGTGTTGTATTGGATAGCAAGGGTTTATGTGATTTTGAAGAATTTGGGTGTATTGGATAGCAAGTATCGTTTGGTTTTCATGATATGTAGGATGAAATATGCATCACATTAGTTAATAGTTCAGTGTTTATAAAATGAGGATGCTTAATTGCTAAAATGTGAGTGAGAATTTTGAGTACGTCGCATGTTTTTTTTTTTGCATATTTGATGATCAATATGTTATAAAATAGTGTTGAAATGAATTTTGAGTTAGAAAAATCATCGAAAATGTGAGTGCAGAAATTCATGATAGTTGATATACATATGCTCTGTTTTCATTGTTGTTATATGTGAATTTCTTTGGGTGTTTTAGAGACAAACTAAAATGAGTTTTGAGTTAAGGAAAAAGGTAAAAGGTTGTGTCATGATGTGGGAAAGAAATATTAAAATTATAGTTAGAGAAGGAAATGGAGAAGTGTAGAAAATGAAAAAGTGCAGAAAACATGATGAAGATACATGAGTGATAGGTTCTACTTTTAATGCTTGTGAACAATCATAGATTTTGATTTGTTTGTGAATAAATTAAGCTGAATGGGAGTATAAATGAAGAGAAAATGATAGATATAAGTTAGAGATGGTAGATTAAATGAAAGAAAGGAAGAAAAGAAGAAAACTTTTACAGTTGGGAAATTTGGAGAAGAAATTAGACAGTGCAAGATCATGCATAAGGAAAAAAATGAGGGAGTTCACGGTTGTGCTATCGACTAGGATTGTACGATTATGCACGATCGTGACAATAAAGGCTTACTGAAAAGTAATAGTTTCAAACATCCTTCATTCTTTTGGCTATGACTTCTTCTCTTGACCTCCAAATAACTTGAGATTTGAGCCAACAAACTCCTCACACATTGTTCTTCCTCTCCATCAAAACTTATGGCCATCTGAACTCATCCAGAAAAGATTGATTGATGAATTTAGGATGAAAATGATGAAGTGAGCTGGAAAATGATAAATGGAGTATTTCCACTAAACATGCTTCGATAGTTTGGCCATATTTTGATCAGTATATATCCAAATGAGATTATTTTTAACTTATATTAAACTAGAGACATATGGTTACAAATTTACAGAGGAATTGAGTGCTAATTCTGTTTCTAGGAATTACAAAATCCAGCTTGAAGTTGAGTACAAAGTACTGTTACAGTTTAAGAATAGTATGAAGTGTTTTGAGTATAACTTTCATGATAATGAATCAAATTATATGATATTGATGTCATTAGAAACTTTAGACATAGAAGCATAATGGTCTAGAAGGAATTGTGGCCAAATTACTCCATTTTCCTTATCATAATGATCATGTAAAGTGGACCCGAAAGTCTATTTTTAGAAAGATGTGGAATGATCAAATAAGTTATGAAATTAGATTCAAATTGTTTTATGGAGGTGCAAACCCTAAGTATGAATTATACTTATGTGATTGTTGATATATGAATGATTATGTGATGAGAATAATGGAAAGATACCTGGGATTGTCATTGAACATGCATTGTACATAATCCATATGTATACATATGTTCATAAATAAATATGTGTATAATTATGCAAATTTGTGA
>JAOQMP010000003.1:8216367-8229575 GCA_027563575.1 Erythroxylum pedicellare
TGATAAAAATAAAATTAATAGGGTCTGAAATAATTAAATATGAAAGGCATGAAATAAGGAATTGGACAAAGAGAATCCCTAACATAATAAGTATCGGGCATATGTCGAATATGGTACGATAACATGATTTTGATTTTGGTTGAAATTTTATAGACAATAGGAGGAAAATAATGAACAAGAAGTAACAAGGAAAAGTAAATTGGAGACAGAGATTTAGATTGGAATAAAATTATCAAAAAAATAAAAGTAAAATCATACTTGATTTAGAGTCAAGTTCTGATACCAACTAACGTGAACTCACCTAGGAGTAAAATCCTAGAGGACCCATAAAGAAGTTTAAATCACATTAAGAAAGCTAAATTAGATACATAAAGAGAATTGAATCATTGATTATAAAGAATCAATAACCAAATCCAATAAGTATTTGAATGTCATAAAGAAAGAATTATTTGATAAGTTCAAAATATGATAAAGAACAAGAAAAGAACTCACAATTCTCAATAAACAAAAATGATAAAAACTTTATAAAACTGGATAGAAACATTTCTTAAACAATAATTAAGGTTTTAGCAGAGGAAATAGCTTAGGACATAATCGTATTTTAAGTCGTGTTCATGGAAGCTTCAACATCAATAGATAAGTTTTGAAACAGGGTCATCTTTAAGATTTTGTCTTCATAATTTATTTTTCAAGAGTTACAAGAGTTGGTATAAAGTCATGTTCGAGGTTGTGTCTATATAACATATTTTTTAAAAAGTTATATATGTTGACATATGATCATAAGTCATAGCATATTCTTCACTAATTGATTCTTGGGAGTTACACAAGTTGTAACACGACTGTATTTAAGATCGTCTTCATATTTAAGTCTTTTCTAACTTTAACTTAAATGAAACTAACTAATGATTGATTTTCTTGTAAATCCATTAAGCATCCCAAAGTTTCAAAGTGTCTTTTGAAATTTGATTAGCATATATGCCTTGAATCAACCAATTCAAAGCCTCTTAAAACTTTATACACTAATATTGTAATTGGTCTATCTGGCATAGGTCAAGGATTTTTTCACGTTAGAATAAAATTCATTAGTTAAATTTTACACCCATCAAGATGAAGAATGACAGATATGAAGAAGACACAGATGGTCGGTGGCTAAAAGGGGCAAGAGAGGGGAGAAGATATTAGGACTGTGAAATAATTCTTAATTCTCATATATATAGTGGGACCTATTAGTATTAGTTGAGCTCAAAGGTTTGAGTTTCGTACCGTACCGATCGATACCAGCTGAAAGGTATTGTATTTACCGAAAAATAGTAAGAATTTTGCTTTATTGGTACCAGTCATTGGTTCCAATTAGTGCCTACTAGTATTTAAAATATCGGACGAATACTGGAAAGTACTGTAAACTTAAAATTTTGGAGGACCTTTTTGCAAAAAAAAAAATAACGATCTCTATCTCTCTCCTCTCAGCCTACCTAGATTCATCTCCACTCACTCTTCATCCCCACCTACACTAGTGAGCATTTTTGTGCAACACCAAAAGAAAAGATTGCAGAGGAAGACAAAAAGAAAAGGTTGCAGAGCAACACCTAGATTCATCTCCACTCTTCAAAATAACAACCAAAGAACAAAGTTTATTTCCAAAACAACAAACAAAATAAACAACCTGTCACACTAAAAAGGCAAAACAGAAGCAGAAAATAAGAAAGAAGAAAAAGAAGAATGTAAAAACTAAAACAATGCAGAGTGGAGGTGAGTTTTAGTATTTTAGAAGAGAGAAACGACAGATTTTGAGAAATGAGAACTGAGCAGTCCTGAGAAATGAGAAGTATTGAGAAGTGAGAATTGAGCAATTTGACAGAGAAATGATGTGATTACATAGTGCATAAAAAGAAGCACTTACAAGTTACAACAAGAATAGTAAATTTTTTCAAAAAGAAAAAAGAAAATAGTCAAGATAGTCAATTTTTCAAATAAGTAATTAATGTTTCTTTTTCTATTTTTCAAATAAGTAATTATAGTGTATTAGTTTTTATTATGTTTGTTGGTATTATTTGATATATCTGAGAGAGAGCTTAGTATTTAATCTTGTATGGATTATTTTAATTTATGAATTGGGATTTATATTTAAAGTTATTTTTAATTAATTATAATATATAATTTTTGAAAGCATGGTTGATGTAAAATTATAAATTATATATTACAATACATTAAAGGACTATTCTGTAATTTTTTTAAAATAGGAACTATTTTATAAATTTTAAAAATTACTTAAAATAACACTCAATATTAATCGATACCAGCACAGTACCGTGCCAAAATCAAATCCGATACCAATACCAATACCAATACCAATACAGTATTCATAATATTGGTTGAGCTCCATGCCGACATTGGAAAGACTTATTAAAGGCAAAAATTAAAAAAATCATCCAACAACTAGCAAAACTATGACAGGTTTAAGGTTTCATCCTATGGGGGTTAGATCTAGTAAGTCTTTAAAATGTTAAGGTTCTTTCTAACATCTCAAATGTTAAGATCTTACTTAAATTTTGGTGGAAACTTTGAAATCCAAAAACAAGTTTTTTCAATTTGTTATTTGATCCATTCAACTCATTTTCAAAATGCTTTAAAATCTTATTAAATCCTATTTAATTTTGCCTAAGTGAGAATGTTAGAATTTTTTAGATGAATTACAACTAACTAATTTTTGGTTTTATAACTAGTTTAAATAGAGACCTATAAACATTTGGCTACATTTGTAATCTTTTTATGAACTTGATCTTCTCAATAAATTTATTATATGTGATATGGTTATTATGCAGGTTTATTAAGGCACTTTGATGATAGACTTCTAACTTTTAACTAATTAACCTAAATCCCTCTTATCTTTTGTTATCTTGTAGGTGAAGATCCATAGAAGCACTTAAAAGAATTTCATGTTGTTTGCTTTGGACTGAAGCCACGAAGGGTGACAGACTAACAAATTAATCTCAGAGTCTTTCCATTCTCATTGAAAGATAAGGCAAAGGATTGGCTATAGATACTATCTTCCCCTAGCTCAGTGACAACTTGGAATGAGATGAAAAGATTATTTTTGGAGAAGTTCTTTCATGCTTCATGAGTAGTCAGTATCATAAAAGAGATATGTGGGATAAAACAATTTACTGGAGAAATATTGTATGAATATACAGAAAGGTTTAAGGAGTTATGTGCCAGCTGGTCATACTTTCGAATTCATACTTTCGAATTCTTAACCAACGTTTGATTCGATACTTTTATAAAGCTTTATTGTCAACGGATTGAAGTATAGTTGATGCACTAGTAGAGGAGCTTTGGTAAATAAAACACATAAAGCGGCCAAACAATTGATATCAAATATGGCCTAAAATTCTCAACATTTTGGGACAAGCATGGATGGAGTTGTTAAGCGTGTGAATGAGGTAAGTAACACGAACCTTGAGGATAAAATTTCGTAATTAACTACTCTAGTTCATCAAATAGTTGTAGGTTAATTGCAATTAGCATAAGTGTGTAGAATATGCTCATTGTCTGGACATTATACAAATATATGCCCTACATTGCAGCAAGACTCCCTCTAAGAAGCTAACACAATAAGTAGATTTTCTACAAAAATATGACCCTTATTTCAATCATTATAATCCAAGATGAAGGGATCATCCAAACTTTAGCTATAGAAACCAAGAAGGGAGATAAAGATATCAATCTCACAACTCAAGCACCTACATATGTTCAACTTCAATCTTCAAATTCAGGTATGTCTTTGGATGAAATTGTAAGGCATTTGCTACTAATACTAAAAAATTTCAATAAGAAACAAGAGCAAACTTTCAAAACTTATGAAATCAAATCACTCAATTAGCTACCTTTATTAGTAAATTGGAAGCACAAGCATTAAGAAAATTATTGCCCCAAATTATGGTGAATCCTAAGGAGACTATGAGTGCAATGAGGTTGAGAAGTAGCAAGAAAATTCAATCCAGATCTTCTTTATTAATGGAGGTAGAAAAGAATGATGAAGGAGAAAATAAAGATGACATTCCAACTCAAGAATCAATAAAGGTAAAAAAATTTATTTATCTTCATCGATATCAACTAATGCACGTTTACCTCTTTTTCCTATCAGGTTGGCTAGAACCTTCAGAAAGGCATAAATCAATATTCTACTTTTAGAAGCCATCAAGCAATTTTCAAAATATGCAAAGTTCTTGAAAAAACTATGCACAAATAAAAGGATGTTAAAAGACAAGGAGAGAATAATTTTGGGTAAGAATGTATCAGATGTGATAAATAGAAAATTACCAGAAAAATGCAAAGATCTAGGTATGTTTACACTTCTATATGTTATTAGTGATAAGAAAATTGAGCATATTATGCTAAACTTAATACAACTATTGATGGCATGCCATACTCCATTTATCAAGCTTTAAATCTAAATTCTTTTCACGAATCTAGGTGATTATTCAACTAGCTGATCATTCTTATGCGCATCATGTTGGTATTATTGAGGATGTTTTAGTCTAAGTTAACGATTTGGTATTTCCAATAGATTTTTACATCTTAAAGATGGATGGAGATAGTGTTGAGCATTTAGCTTTGATTTTGTTAGGAAGGCCATTTATAAAGATAACTAAGATGAAAATCGATGTGGATGAGGGTACTCTTTCCATTGAGATTGATGGAAAGGTAACAAGGTTCAATATTTTTGAATCAATGAAGTACCCTAATGATTTTCAATCCATCTATAATATAGATATTATGGATTCATTTGTGCAGGATATTTTTAAAGAAGAAAGTGTTGATGATGAGTTGGAGTTTAAGGCTAAACTAAAAGTGAACAAGCAAGTTGATGGAACTTGTGAAGTTGTAGAATTATTATCAATCATATTAATAAATTTGAAAACTTTAAATGTTAAACTTACTATAACTCATAAGAAAACGTTACCTTCTGTTTGCAAACTTCGAAGATAGAATTAAATGGTTTACTTGATCACCTAAAATATGTCTATTTAGGTGAAGAAGAGTTATTACCTACGATCATGTCAAAAAGGTTTATTACAGGGTAAGAGGAAGGGCTAATAGCACTACTTGAGAAGTATAAAACTATAATTATGTAGAAGTTTGAGAAGAAAAATCTTCATCGAGCATAATGACATTAAACAATTGTGCTTGGTGGGAGGCAACCAAAAATATGATAGTTATTATTAGTTTTGTTTTAGTTATATATAGTTTTCATTTGCTTGTTTTTTAGGCGTTGGTTTATTGGATTAAGGGAAAAAAAGTCATAAATTTTCATAATACTAAATTTCATAAGGTGTGATCACGCCTTATGTAATACAATTGTTAGGATTAGAAATTGAAAATTCCAGAACACTAAATATCATAAGGAGATATCACACCTTATGCGATCTAGTTTTCTGGAATAAAACCCCTAAAAATTCAAAATATTAAATTTTATAAAGTGAGATCACGCCCTATACAATTTAGCTTTCTAAAATGGACCCTTTAAAATCCAGAATACTAACATTTATAAGGTATGATCACACCTTATACATGTTAGTAATCTATTTGGTTTTTAAAGAAACTTGTCATTTTTAATTATTTTAATTTAAATAAAAAAGAAAAATAAGTAATAAACATAGAAAACAAAAAATGTAAAATTTTTATGATTTTTGTAATTATTTATTTAAATTTTAAAAAACAATAAAATCCCTAATATGTTTATTTCTCTTTTAGCAAGCAACATCAAAAGGTAGCCAGCAGTCACACATACCATGCAACCCCACCACGTAACCCTACCAAATACAGCACCAATAAACAGGTCCACAGTAGTCGTACCCAATACGCAACTTCCAGCCGACCACGCAACTCTAACAGGCGGTCCACAACAATGCCTCATACCAAACCCATCTTCCAACCAACACTGGCATAACCCCACCAAGCAACACCCCACACCAGATGTACCAAACGCAGCTTTCAACCAGCCACACACTCCCAAGTCACAGGTAGCTCGATCTAACATCTTACCAACAGTGCCCTACAATGTAGCTGAGTTACAACCCCATCAAGCAGGTCCATAGCCACGCAGCTCGGGCTAAAAATGCAATAACGCTAACCCATCTCCAACCACCTAGCCACAAAAATGTCCCATGTTCACCATACCAACACGTACTAGTATTGTTTTAATTATTTATTTATTTATTTATTTATTTACTTACTTTTTATTAATTACTTTTAGTTTTCATTTTCATTTTAATTTTAGTTATTACTAGGTTGTTTTAATTATTTTTCGGATTAATTTTCTATTTATAATTGTCATAATTATGGGATGTTCCAAAAATACTCCTAGAACAGTAGCAAAAGAAAAGTCTATGGTGAATCCAACTGCACAAGATCAATCCGCCACATAACCTACCGTAAGTACTCATCGAAAGCTTGTTCGAGTAACTAAAGGATTAGATAGATTAAAAAACAAAAGAGACAATTTAGTTATGCCTCACGTGATACCTCCATGTCCACTAACACTATAGTACATCTCATTTAAAATGCTTACAATTAAAGGGAGTTTTCAACTCTATGCTTTATTTTTTTATTTTTGTGGCATGTGAATATCATATGCATACATTAGCGACAATGTATAATTTAAGTGTAAGAAAGTGAGAATTTATATTATGATAAACTTTGTCATTTTTGTTTGGACTCATGATACTATGATTGCTGCATTGATTATTCCTAATGATATCCGCATAATTTTCTTAATGTTATTTATAAATAGTCCTTGAGTTAGGGTTCAAGAAATGATGCATGAGAGAGACTGCATGATTAGTGTATTTCATTAAATTATTTTTAATATTTCATTGGTTTTGTTGCATGAAAGTGTGCAAATTTTGATGCATTTTGACACCTTGTGATTATTTCATTTTCTTTTGATAAATTAATTTGACACTAATTATCTATAATTATCTATGAAGTCAATATCCGTAATTATTATGAATGATTGATACAAGTAACAAATAAATTATTTATGAATTTTCATATTTAAAGTATAAGAAACGAGAAAATTAAATTGAATAATTATAATTATTTAATTTAAGATCTAATCTTTATCACTAAACTTATTATTATTATTTAATTAACATAAAATGCTATCATACTCAGCCACTTGTTGGTAAATTTTAATTTAAATGTTAGGGTTGAGTCAATTAATTTAAAAAATTTAAGACATAAATATCGTTAGTATGTTTTGAATTGTAAAAATTATTCTTTCAAACTAATGACTAATGTTATAATTAGACTAAATCTTTCTTTGAATTGGAATTAATTACTTGAATTTATTGATTTATTTTAATTTCTTATTAATTAAACTCATAAACTCCCTCCTTATTTTAGTCATCAGAATTAAGAAGCTAATGTTTAATTATCTCCAGGTTCCACAACTACTACAAGAAGAAAATTGGATTAAACTTCAACAATCCGATTAAAGGTACATACTTATCCACCAAGTATCTAGTGGCCAAACAAGAATAATTAGAAACAGTGGAGACCTCTCCCTAAAGCTGCAGAAATTGACATCTTTACGTCTCAATTTAGTTCATGACCTTTTATCGTGCCAGAAATGAAAGGTGGTCACTGTAAACATGTATGCCTAATATTCAGTGCTCTATGCATTTCAACATCTTAAAAGCTAAAAAAGGGACACGGCAGTGTCCATAACAGCATAACAGTGATAGACTAAATAGATCCGCAACTTCGGATTTTCCATAGTTCCATGACTTTCAATTTCAAAAGTGTCGTCCGGGAAGTACAAGAACCTAGAAACCGATGCAAACACCAGTAAGGTCAAACGGAATCGTCCAGGAAAATAGAGTCATGGAAATTGTCTAAATCGCAAAAGCCAAGACCTTCAAGTTTCTGGAGAAAATGACAGACACGGGTGAGAACTTGGCACGTAAACCACGACTTCACTGGAGTTGCAAATTCAATGGCCTCAACGGTTACAATGCATTTAACTTTGAACAAGATCAATGAGCAACTTCATCTTCCACTAGAACATGTCATCTTTTTAGCAACCATTACAAGTCAACTCATTAATAGCAATAAAACTTTTAAGGGAAGTCTCGTGTTCACTTAAATGTAGATAGTTTAAGCAATCCCAAGAATAGGGGTAAGAATTCACAAGTGAGAGGTAGATGTTGAACTAGATATTGATCTTACTTCCCAGAAAAATACATCAAGATGTAAAGAAGGATCACAATTCTAGGCTAGTTCAGCTGATTGGAATAGAAGTCACACTCATATGGGGCTTTCATTGGCTGGAATTCTTGAAAGTACATACCACTATCACTATGCAAACTTGAGGCATGCAATTGCGAGTCAGTTGACTGATCTTCAGTCCTCAAGTATTCAGGCAGACCTTGGGGCATCACATGCAGCAAAGACTGAGGTTTGCCAGTATGAGATGCAGGCATAGGTTGCTCAAATGAAATAGATTTTGGCTCACAAGAAGCCCATGACTTGGTTGACAGAAGAGAGAGAGCACGATGAAGATCCTGTGTTGCATCCACATTAACAGAGATGACAGATTCCTCTGAGCCTGTGACATTCAGGTAATGTAAATAAGTGCATGCATAAAATTTCAAAGAGAAGTATCACTGTTCACAACAATAAAAGGTCCCTTCAGAACAGTATCGAAGTAATAAATAACTAAGTTTGGGGTCTTTAAACTCGCATCTTTTAGCTTATTCTAAAACAGTTTCAGCTTCCTGTAAGTACAATCATTACTTCCTACAATCAATGTGCAAGATTGCATGCATTGACCCTTATACTTTTCATTTTGAATACCCAACACAAAATTTTGATAGAGCACACTTCATATGTGACACCTTATCGATCTGATTTCCATAGATAAATATGTTGGTCATCAGATAATTTTGCACCTTTCCGTCATCATGTTTCCATCTCTTTGAGGACCATAAGGTTAATCCTTCTATTAGACTACTTTAATTAATGAAGGAAAGGTTCATTATTTTTGCATGCTTTTTCTAGAGAGAAAAGGGGGTGTACTCATGCATCTTTGGATCATAGTGGAAGTTTCTTTCTTGTCATTTTTAGAACTTCAAATCAAAAAACAAAGGCCTTGATTCAGATGCCAGAACAGAGAAGACCTTGGTTGAGAATCTGAGCCATCGTGCCCTTGACCTTGCATGGGAAGGAGCAATTAGAATCATGACAGTGCATAGGAATTGAATTAGTGCACTCCTGGTCAAGCATGCGCGGATGTCCAGCAATATCTTCTGCCTTATCAGGTTTCAATATATATTCTTTTGTTATGGAAAACATGGTGCCGGATGTTGTTTCTGATGACAAGCTCCCATTTGGTCTGTTATTGAAAAGAGGTTCTCTGCTCCAATCAAAGCTTACCTGCTGCCTTCTATCTGCAAAAGGTAATAATGTTTCATATCAACTAGTCTGGTTCAGAAAAAAAAGTGCTACCAACTCTGCTTGCATGAATATAGATAATCCTGCCGCTTAGTTGCTAGAAACAAATTTAAGAAACTGAAATCCACTTCTACAGATTTCCTTCATCTTCTACAAATTACATTCACTGAAAATCATAATTAAAACTACCAAGAAAAGTCAATTGATCTGTAAGAGGTTACTAATGTCATTAACATAACAAGTTGCAACACTCCCTAATTCCCATACAATATATAAGTTAGCTCAAGAGGTTAGCAAAATCAGTACCATATAACAAGGTGGATAGTCTGGCAGAATTGAACTGGACAGAATCCGGTTGTGGCTTGCGACGCCTCGCATTGTGATCAGAAAGACGCCTGCGACAGCTTCGCTTCTTTTCATCAAATTCTGTGAGGCCATGGAACCTTTATGTCAACAACAAATAGTTCAGTTAGATGAATGTAAACATATGACGTGGGACTTAATATAATCACTGCACAAAACAAGTTGCAATACTCGCTAATTCCCATACAATATAAGGCATGGTCTTTTGAAATGAGAAACAGGAAAAGGAAGTCATTCCAAACATATTCCATAATTCATATTAATGGAAGCTCTACCTGCTACACTGCTGGCAAAATCGTCGCTCTACACCAGCTACGATGACGTTTGGGCACTTTGAATGACTTTCACAAACTCTATGTTTTCTATGGTAATCTTTAGCTGATGAGAGGTCAATATTGCATCCTTCTACTTGGCAATGTGTGGAAGGTGTACCCTGAGAGCTGGATTTAGATCTCTTAACAGAAGTAACAAAAGAAACGGGAATTGTGGAAGGTGATGAAGTCCTAGTGTTACTCCCTGCTAAAGCATCTTTAAAATACGCCCTTTTACCAAGCTTCAAGCTAAGCGGCGGCTCACTTGTGCCCACTGTGGACTCAAATGTAGAAGTAGAACTTGGCCACACCTTTGCAAATTGTGTCTTGTTATTGAGGACATCTGGAAAAGGTTCACACCCGTCTGAAGTAAACATGGGAGTTTTCACTTCCCCAGCCGATGAAGAATTAATAGAAGCTGACTTTGAGCTCCTAGATGATGAAGCAAGTCCCAAGTCAGAGCCAGAAACACCACTACCACTACCAGTGCCACTCACAGATGAATATAAAGACCCAGAATCACCTCCTCTATCTCCATCAAATTCCCAATCTGTTTCTTGTAACTTCTTCGGATTTTCATTAGTTGTTGCATTGAACGTGACAAGGCTCTCCAAGTCCCATCTTATCTGGGGCTTTGCATTCCACTCCATCAGTGAGAGAGAGCTGACAGAATTACCTTACAGACTGTGCGTCCTTGTATGGTGAATAAGCAAGAAACCAGATCATGAAATTATAAATTCAAGTTTAATCAAAACCAGCAATAGTCACAGAAAAACCCATGCAAATATTAGAAAGCGTTTATGGATAATACAGACAATATACGACGGCTACAACTTAACTAGCCAAGACCTGAGTGCAGCTTATATCTCACTGAACTCAAGAATAGAACAACTGTATTTATCTAAATTAGACTCTGCAGAGTTGGTCTTTTCAACCCACCCTACCCACCACACACAGTCTATCTCAGGATAGGTTTGATTCCTCCCCTTTCCTATATAGTTCCAACTGTTACTATTATACAAATACCAAAGAATTCAAACAAGCAGTGGACCACTTTGACTAAACAAGAGTATCAGTAGCATACACAGAACGAAAGTTTGCTCCTCAATTCAGCCCATAATCCAGATATGAATCACCTCCTTCATAAAGTCACATCCAACTAATAAGCTCTTAGATCATTTTCCAGTTTCCCAATCACTAGGTACGGATATAAGGATTTATTACACTTCACAAATGCCTGAAATGCAGAATCCAACCAAAAAATAAAGATTCACAGGATATTCTCACAGCACGTATCCATATCATGACTTATAGGTACGCTAACTAACAAGCTCTACAGTCTCTACTATTCATAGGACAACAAACTAAACCTTAATCCCAGTAAAACTAATATTTGGTACCCGATTTCTTGCAACACTTGATGTCAAATTCCCACATGTATGGACAACCCTTATTTATGGCCACTCCCCAACAAACTCTCTCTTGCTATAGTAATATCTACCAAGAACCAACAGTTACGAGAGCAAAGTGGTTCAACTTTTTCCATTGGCGGTGAGGACAGATATCATACCGTAGAATTCCAGTAATTAACATTTAATCTGTTGGGGCTAATAAAAGAAGTAGGTCCACGAATAAGACCCGCAGCTGCTGATCAAAAAACCTAATCAGATAACGACTCCAATTATTACCCACTTTCCCAACAAACCTCCCACAAGCCTGATGCCCACTGATGATGACTCCAACAACAAACTACTAAAAAAGACCCCAGGAATTTCAAAGTAAAATGAAAGAAGCAATTTACAAAATCTAAAACTACCTTCCATTGATAAACTTTTATGGGTAGTAAGCTCTTTTTTCTGTAACTTCTGATGCATAAAAGCAAGAACTTTATCGTGATAACGAACAACTGTAAAAATTTAGATTGTCGCTTGTGGATGGAGAATGTCCCGTAGACTGCTCCCCTCTACCTCTCATCTGGGCATAGAATGAAAATGTCAGACAAGCAACGACATCGTCTTCTAGCACCACTTTGCAGAGAAAATATTGATAAGAAAGTAAAAAGGTACGCATTAGAGAGAAGAACCATTAAAGAAACAAGTGTATATCTTTAGCTTTCAATAAAGTCCTACCTTCCTAGTACCGACGATGAAAGTAAAGAGGGACCGATGTTTCAATATGAGCCGCAAAACTCATAGCCGCTTCTCCAAATTTAGCAAAAAGAAAAAGAAAACCAAAATATCGGGAAACAATGTTACCCACTTTCCCAGTTTTATAATTAATGTACCTTGCAATCGAAGTCTCTCTTCGTATGTAAAAACAAAAAAGCAAAAAGGCAGGAGTTCACACATCTATTGATAAAAGAATGGATTCTTTACTCACCGATCATTGAGAAGAAGCGAAACGGACAGTTGGGTATGAGCTGAATCATGGAAAAAAGGAATCTGGTAAAAAGCTTAGAAGGAAAGAGAGAAAAGGAAAGACTGAAGCTTTTTGAGCTTTTTTCAAAGAGCAAATAAATGCAACTCTCCAGCTTGCAGCTTGGCTTCTTTAAGTTAGTTGATGGATGATAGACGTGTGGGATTGTGGACCGCGAAATCCCACCTGCGCCTTTTCACAGTGCCACCCCACACTCACAACTCACTGCTCTTCTCATTACAGCTTTGCTTTTTTGGACGGTATCAAAAGATTGTCTTAGACACACATGTTAAGTTTGAGTGGACTCCGCGTTGACTGTAAATTCAACACCCGGACATGGTGAAAAACTCTGCTTTGCTTTCCATCCATATCTGCTGGAGATATGGTAAGAGATTAAACTATTGTCTTAAGATTATTTAATCCAGGATTGCGTCCATATAATGGATGATACAAGGTTCCATTCATTAATCTGAAAGCAGGGCCAACTTGTCCTAGTTGATTATATAAATATAAAAGAACTAGCCTGGTGTGTCCACTCGTTTAATGCCGGCTAACATAGGATTATTTTTATAAAAAAAATAAGCAAGTAGATTAGATTCAAAAGGCATAAGGGTGTATGCAAATCCATAATCTAATTCCAAATGAAGAACTTTTAAGAAAATG
>JAOQMP010000003.1:8229675-8275170 GCA_027563575.1 Erythroxylum pedicellare
AAAGGTGTTGTATAATAAACAATATCTGAAAATCATTTATATATTCCAAAGAGAAGAATACTTTACAGCCTGTCTGAAGATTAAACGTTATACGATATGAAGCCTTCAAATAGAAAAGATATAAATGTTGCGAAGTTATGAAATTGGGATTTATCAAATTAGGAATTCGAGGATTTTCACAATTAGGATTTTTTAAATTGGAGGTTTTTGTATTTGAAGATTTTTAAAATTAGGGGTTTCTAGAATCGTTTTGCTAAATTGCTTGATTACTGATTTGGTTAATAACTTTTTATGAAATTTTAGTTGAATTGCTTAATCATTTTTGTGAAATTGATTACTGTTTGTGGAATGTTATCTTTGTTTTATGCAATTAGTTTAGGAAATTGGCGAGATCAACATCACGTATATTAGTTCTTTTTTATTTTTAATAAATGTTTTGTTAATTTTTTTATTGTTTGGTTTATAGTATATTCATTTTTTGTTAAATGCATGTTGGAGATCTTAGTTTAGCTTAAAGACAGGTTCAAGTTGTTGCCTGTAATGAGATATAACGGAGGCAACTTATTTTCATTGAGATTATACACATATTACTTGATTTTGCTTCAATTTATTTATACTAAAATATTTGGGGAATGGAGCCCATTTGTAGGGTCACATTTATTGAAGGCTTAAGTTGTTTGGTGAAAGAATACCATGCAGTTGACTTGTATAAACTTTTAGATAGTAGACTTTGAAAGTCTACATAAACAGAGAAAATTAGAAGAACATTTTCAACAATGAGATAATTAATGAAGAAGTTGAAGTTGTGAATCTTGATAGTTAAACAAATAAAGATGTTAATAATATTAATGACATTAAACAAAATGTACAATTTCAAATTTATAGGCCATAGCTAAAAGTAGTCAATATGTTAGGTTTTGAAGTTGACTTTTTTCAATTCTTTGATAAAAAAAGTGGTGAAAAGAATCGTGAAAAAGTTGACATAATAAATGTTGGCAGAGTCAAAGAAATTAATGTAACAATTATAGTAGCAAAAGAAGGCGATCCAAAACTTGTAGCATCTAAAGAAGATTTCATGTTTGCAAGCTTGCATAAACAAATGGTCAAAGTTTGCTACAAAGAGAATTCTCAAAGTAAATTATTGAGAAGATATTATGTCCTTATCTTAGGATGTCTCCCTTTATAAGTGCCCTTATTGGATTCTAACTATCCAAGTAGAGTTTGAATCCATCCTTACTAGAAAGCTAGATTAATCTTTGGTTTAGATTCTATTTCTATACTCGGATGAACTCTTTATTCATTGACCTTATTTTTTATTATAAGAATGGATCTTATATATTAAGCATATTCGATACTTTTAAGGAGTCATACAAATGCAATTCTAAAAGTTAGAACTATGCAAGGAAGCTTCAAGTCAATAAACTCGAAAATAAATTGGGATAAATTGAATAAATCAAGCTCATCTTATACGTATGTTAAGAGTGTATCAAATATTCGTATAGTTAAAGAAAATGATGTATTAGCATTGGATCACCATCATGGTAAATGATCCTTATAGTTTTCATGCATTATTTATTAAAATTATATAAAATTTAACAATTTCCTTTTATGACGTAGAAAGTATAGTTAATCTTTATCAACTGATTGTTGGCTAGGATGAATCATATTTTTGGATGTTTAATTAGGTTTTTTTTTCTTGTATGTTTTATGAGTTAAAATTTTGAAAATAATAAGGTATATGATATTGAACCTGAAATCTATACGTTACATAAAATGATGATTTGCTTGCAACACTTAAACAAAAGCTAATAATGAGTAGTTAAAGTCATAAGTATTAATTTTTATTATTCTAAAATTAATTAATAAGCACTAAATTTATAAATTTTGTACTCCTTAGATAAAAAATATGAATGGGAGAGTTGAATATTTTAGATTAACGTTCTTCTGAAGATTGATTAATCTTAAAGTTGGTAATAAATCTCTACTCGGTGCTGGTATTGATTTAAAAAGTGTGGCATTCTAATATACTTAGTAATTAAATTTGAAATTGGTATTCAATTCAATGTAGAAGTTAAGGTGGACCAATAATATGTTGTAAATGAAGAAATTAGTAGAGCTGTTGGAGTTAATTATGAGGGTGAAAGAGGTAATAAAGTTATATATCTTTGATAATGAAGAAAAGAATCCAAATTATCAAGAAAGTAGTGACATAATTGACGATTTTGAGGACTTAAGTGTAAATAAGGAAGTTTATAGAGTTTTTAAAGAAGATTTTTATTACTAAAGGAACATATTTATATACAAAAATATGCTAGCCAAAAGGAGTTATGTAGTAATCAAAATGAGTCAATTAATACATATATGGAAGTTAAGACTGTTGGCCTCATATTTTTTCTCTAATTAAGCATGATTTAAATGAATTATGAGGTTTTAATAGATTTAATTTTGGATTTTAATTATTATGTCTATGTTAGTAGGAATTATTTCATGAGTTAGTTGAATTAAAAGTGGTAAGAATGCACAAGGGCATTTTTGGTAAGTCACTTAAGCATTTAAGATCATAAGGCATAAATGAAGGGGCAAAATGGACTTTTTACACTCATTAAAGGTAAAATAGGAAAAAGAAGAGTGATCTTACTCTTGAGAAGGAAGAAAAATGAAAATAGAGAAGGAAGAAGAGAAATAACAAAACAAAAAGAGAAAGAAGAGTGTTTCGGTGGTTTGAGAGAAAAGAAGGAAAAACGATTAGGGTTCCATCTTTCTTAGTTTTAAGAAAGATTTTGGGGTCGTGCAAGAAGGGAAAAAGAAAGAGGAAGAGAAGAGCTTTCATTTGAGCTAAGAAACTCTTTATTTGGTGAAGATTCAAGGTAAGTCTGATTTTAATCTTTTGAATTTTTAGAAGAGTTTTGGTTCATGAAGCTTAAGAAATACATGGGTCTAAGTATTCTAAAATCAATTTTAGTGAATGTAATTTATGGGCCTCCAATTTGTAACCCTATTAAATGGGAAATTTTGCGATTGATGAAGGAAATCAAGAAAGGCAAAAGATCAAAAGGAGAGATGATTCTTGTTTCAAATTAAACTAGAGACATAGAGCTACGATTGTTTTAAAGAAGCCTTTTTGAATTTTCCCTGCCTGATTGAAATGACCCTACAAGGAAACCCACTTAAGTTCTATGACTCAGGAGTTAGACTCTAGAAACGAGGTCCTACATGTATGGTATCAGAGCAAGAAGATGAACCGATGATGGTTAAGGAGATTACATTGAAATAACGCTACAGGGTGATACGCTCAAGTCTTATGATATTCCAGATAGTTGGGCTCCAGAAACAGGATCCAACAAAGACAATGTATGGTGACTCATATAAACTTAAAAGTGAATGCTAAGGAATAGATAATGTTGAAAGAGAACAACCTAAATGGTCAAATTTTGATGCCAATGAGGGTATAAAATTGAAATTACATTACATATTAGGATGTTTGATTCAGTGAACACATTCAAGAAGGGACTACTGTAGCATTCATTTAAGTAAGGTTTTGAGTTTGTACATACCATGAATGAGAGATTAAGAGTAACAAATCTTTGTGAGAAGAAAGATGGGTAAATGATATATATCGACCATACAAATTAAAAGTACGACTTTCAAAATTAAGATTTACTAGTTTAGACATGACTATAGGAGAGAGTATCAAAACAAAAGATATCAAACTAAGTGGATTGCCAAAAATATATCTTATTTTAAAGGCAATCCTAATAGGAAATAGTAGTCTAAGGGGTCCTATAGTTAGGCACTACAATATCTAAACTAATATTAAGAAGGCATATAAAGCTAAGACTATAGATTTATAAATATTGATATGAGAGGATGATAAATAATTTAGGATGTTGAAAAGTTATGGGATGACCATTTTATAGTTTAATAAGAGAAGTTTTTTCATCATCAAGTATCCGTATGGCTTATTTGAGTTTTGATACATAAGCCTACATGCATATAAGAAAGGATTTATAGTAGCATACAAGCATATATCATTTATGTGGATGGTTGTCATCTAAAGCATAAATATAGAGGACAATAACTTATAATATTGGTTGTTGATGCTAACAACATATGTTCCATTGCTATAGTAGTTTCTATATAAAATAAAGTCACTTAGAATAGTTTTTGAGTGCTTCAAGCAAGATATCAAGAGTTATATAAATATGGGATGGTTAAGATGTTACGAAAAAAAAGTATTGTCACTTTTTAAAAAAAGTTTAAATTTACATTTATGTTTAATTATCATTTTATTTAAGTATGTTGTTAATAGGATCTAGAGCAAGTTTTCAAAGATGACCTACCTAAGAGTTAAGCATATCTATGCCAACATGCAAAAGTAACTCATCACAACTAAGACTGTAAAGAATATAATGTGGAATATAACTAGTGTATACACATATAATGAATAGGATATGTACATAAACGACAACAATAACACTCAATAGAAATCTTGTTGAGACCTTGTGAGAAAGTCTAGTAGTCCGCAGTCTTATTTTTAACTAGTAGAGAGGTTGTTTCCAAAATAAAATAATTTAATAAGATAATATATGATTGGATAAAAATGTATTTTATTGAGTATGTTGTGTAAATACACATATAATTCAAGAATGAAGTGTGATATGTTTATCAACAATCACTCCAAGAATTTCAATGCCTATATCAAAGAAGTCCAAGACAAACCTATCTTAATGGTACTTATGATGATATGGAGGGTTATGATAAAGAGATTTCATAAAAAGGAGAGATGGAAAGTACATTGGTGACATTTGTCTAAGAATCATGTCTAAATTAGAAAAGAAAAGAAGCATATTAAAGACTATATTTGTATTTCAATTTTAAGAGAGTTTTTGAAATTGAATACATGCATTTTGGAAAACATATAAATGAAATAAACTTGCACTTATATGAAGTAGAAAGTCATTGGAACTTTTTATCGATATGCATGCGCTACTATTAGACATAATGGATGCAAGCTTGAGGATTATACTGATAAAATTTACAACATTGAGAGATTCTTGCAATTATATGCTTGCTAATTGTTCTTTACTTTAGTTACTTTAGATTAGCATCATTACCTGTAAGATGATTAGCATTTGTATTTATCAATTTCATTTTAATATTGTTACCTTTTTGTAATTTTTTGCTAACATTAGGTGAACATTTTGGCAAATTTTAAATAAGAATTAACGTGTAAAAAGTGGAGCTTTCACAATTTTCAACAAAGTTTGATAGACCAAAGAAGGCAAAAGTATGAAAAGATACAAAGGAACTAACTAAAAAAAGATGGTCAGGAAGGAACTTTACATGGTATATGAGGTTTATAAATAATTTGATCAAGGCAAGAGAGCTTAGCATTAATAATACCAAATTAAACCAACCAATGTAATAATGTTAGTTATACTTTGTCATAAGGGTAAAAGTCTCAAAAATTAAAGAGGACAAGAATGAATATATAGCAGATTTTTGTGAGTAAGTTTTATTTTAAGTGACTAAGTGAATATTTATGAACATAAATTAAATTTTCATACTAACATTTTTATTTTTTACAAAAGAAAGTTACATAACACATGGTTAATATTTTTTTAATGAGAACAAGCAATATAAGTCTATGTTAGATGAGAGAAAGCATTTTTACATATTTTACACTTATCTTTTGTTATTTTAGATGACAAGTAACATATGTATATAGTACTTGTTAAAATAGTACATTAATGTTTATGCTTCTAATATTTAATATTAAGTTCTTTTAATGAGAAAGTAATGCAAGCTAATATTTGTTATCGATATCTACTTTACTATAAGCTTGTACATACTTGTGTTTGTTATTTGCATATGAATTAGACTCTCTTGTACTCTATGTATTCTCCAATTCTTTCCAAAAGGATAGAATTTTTATTTTTATTTGTCCATTTTCAAATTTAGCAGTGAATAAATCCATGTATAAGTTAAATTATAGGGTTAGTAATAATTATATTATTTGAATTATATTCGATTAGCGAAACATAATTTATTACGTAAATTATTTATTTAATAACTATAATTAACAGAAAGGTTTTGTCAAGTAACTTATGGAAGTGGACACCTGTGAAATCCACTAGCAACTTGTTCTGGTTGTAGTTTGAATAACTCGTAGTTGAGTTGATAGGAGTGGACACCTGTTAACTTCACTAGCCACTTATCTGATTTTAGTTTGAATAAGTCTTAGTGAAATTAGTCAACATTACAATTATTGTTCCTATTATGTAGTTGTTGAAATATTGGAGAGTGGATGAACTATTCCCTTATTTATTGCCAACAAATCATATGAATAAAGGGGATCATTCTTTTATTCACTAAACTAGCTCTTTAAGCTCCTTAGGAGGTTTTGGTTCCCTCGAAGTAACCAGCTATTACTTATCTTGTTCTTTAGCTACTCTTTATTTCTATTTCTAGTTAATCAAAATTGGGAAGTATAAGCAATATTAATTTTAGAGAGATCCTTCTTCTGTTAACTAACCAATCACAAGATCTCATGCATAAGATAACTTTAGATCTCACACACACGATAGGTTTATCGTATAATTTTCTTTAATCTTTAGAAGATATTTTTATAATTTTAAAAGCACATAATTTTTTGAAAGTAAGCTAATAAGTTGGTATCATTTTCCCTATTTTTTATTACACGTCTAACTCTTTATTCCTTTTTGTTATGTTACCTCAAATTCAATTGTTGTGGCTAATTTAAGGGAACTTAGAACAAAATAGAGAAATTCAGTAAGTTGAGTAATTTAACATAAATTGATCCTTTAATAAATTATTATAGATTTTTTTGATATTCCAACTTGTTAATAATAAATGGAAAACTTATGTGGGTGACAACATGATTAATTAAACTGACTAATATTAAATTAATTATAGAAAGTAAAGATCTGATGCTCATGATTCACTTAGAGCATCCACGTGAGTATATTAGGTAATGTCTTTTGTTAGTCTCTAGCTCACTTTGTTAACGAATGTAGCTACGTCAAAATGTTAGGCTAATCAAGCATGACTTCTATTTTTTACAAAACCGAGAATGCTTAAAGAACTTTTAGTAGCCCCATAGATTTGAAAATTGATTTAATTGAATGCTAATTTTGTTACTTAAGGTCATTCTTTATTAATCCATATTTGAATAACATCTAACCTAGATCTACAAAGTCATGGAGTAGGAATTTTTTCTTCTCTTTTTCACTGTAAAGTTTAAAGATTGGTTTAAATTATGTTATCAAGTAATAAATATTAAGTTGTAGACCACAATATTATTTTAATAAGATTTACATTTTCTGAAGCTGGGTAATGAGGAAACAGATCCTCTGTTCTAGTTAACTAGTTCCTACCATGTTTCATTAAATCTCCTCCACATATTTATATGAGGCCCACATAAATGTGTAGTTAAAATTGACTGGAACAGGTTAGAATACCATTTTTGGCACAGACGATCTAGTGCCGGGTAATGGCCCAGAGAGACTTAGGCAATGTCAAGAGGTTATATGGTGACATTATAAGACCCAGCTTGTCACTTCCCAATAGGTTATTAAATAGGCTATCACATCTCTAGTTTGACCATCAGGACAAGGACATCTTTTCAAAAGTAAGTTCATATGGTAAAGTCCAGGAGTTACCAGACTTATTATACATCATCATGATGATTCAAAACAACATCATCTGTGAAATGTGTCACCCAGTCTTGAGTAAGACTACAAATGAAAATCATAAAAGCAATTCTAATGATTAAGGTTAAGAAATTTAATTTTAATCCAAATTAAAAATAATAAAGAAATTCAATAAAGAATATGGTTAAATGGATTGAAGTCTACGAGAAAAAATGAGTCATAATCAGTGTGACTGGTTATTAATTAGGCCTGTGATTAGAGACTCAATAAGATTACTATAAATAATTACTAAGGTCTCATACTGCCTACTTAAGTAAGTTCGTAGACGTTCAGTTTTTCTGACTCATAAAAAGACCCACACAATAAGAAAGTCATAGAAAAACATTAACGACATAAAAATATACAAATTGCGTAAATTTTGATTTTAAAGTTTCAAGAGCTTGTTCATCGTTCAAAGAATAGCAAAATTGATATTCTACACATTTTGTTCGTTTTAAGCAATGGAAGTAAGATGTGGAATTTGTGATGAAGATGACAGATATCAACATGGCTATGGCCAAGGATAGGCCACTAGCACCTACATCTATCAGCTCAGGTGCTAAAAAAGTAGAATATATAGTTTGGGAAAGGTCAAATAGAATGTGTTATTTGACCATAAAGAGATCAACACCAGATCATTTATTAAATGGACTTCCAGAAACGAACATAGCAAAGGAGTTCGTCAATAACATCTCACAAAGACATATGATATCTTCTAATGTTGAAATATGTACCTTATCAAAGCAATTATACTCTATGAGATATACAAGAGTAGATGTAGTAAGAGAGTATATAATTAGGATGGTCCACTTTGAGATTAAGCTAAGAGCATAAAATATTTATATTTTGATGCTTGTGAAGTTCACCAAGTTTTGAATACACTTTCATCAGAGTTTGATATTTTGGTTAACATATACAACTCTCGTGATAAAGCTTGAAACATAAATGCATTGATCACCTGTTGTGTTGCTGAAAAAGAGAAGCTGAAGAATACAAATCATATAGCCTTAATAGCAACTAAAGGGAAGACAAAGGTAAAGCCCCGTAAATTAAAAAGTAAGAAACCCAAATTTCCTCCACATATAGATATTGATCAACCTAGTGTTGCTAAAGGTCTTGTGGATATTGTGAAGAGTATGAGTTTGAGGTGTTTCTTGCGTAAGAAGAAGAAATATAAGAAGTTGGAACGTCAAAAATATAAGATCTATAAAAAAAAAGTCAAAAGTTATTGGGTAACCCATTGGCTTGTATGATACATAAGTCTAATCTTGCTATAGTCAAGTTAAGCTCTTGGTGGCTAGATAGTGGATTCTCTAATCATGTTGTTTTCATAATGCAAAGATTCATGCAAAAGAGAAAGTTGAATAGGGTGCAGGAAAAATTGATGGTGACAAAAACAAAGAAGTTAATGTAATCTCTATAGGGGATGATGGATTGAACCTTAATATAGGGTTCAAGCTCGTATTTAACACTTTTATATATCGTATATTAGTATTGTATTTTTATCATATGACTTATATAAAATGTGTCTTAACCCTAATGAGATATATACTTCTTCATAAGTTGCCAAAAAGTCACTAAAAAGAGAACCCTAGTAAAAGAGAAGTCATACATATTATGGTATAAAAAGTTTGGTCACATTTCCAGAGATAGAATTGAGAAATTGGTTAGGGATAATATTCTCCTAACTCTAGATTATGCTAATCTGGAAATATGTGATCACTATTGCAAGGGTAACCAAAATAAAGAAAAAGAGTTCAAGTCATACGTTTACCTTATTAGAACTTATACATACAGATATATGTAGACCTTATACAGTTGCATTGTACAATTCAATATATTTTCTGACATTTAGTTGATGACTATTCTTGTTATGTATATATGTTCTTATATAAATTAAAAAAAGTCTGAAGTTCTGGAGAAATTCAAGATCTTTAAGACTAAAGTTGAAAACCAATTGCGAAGGTCAATTAAGATTGTCATATCTGATTGTAACAGTGAATATTATGACAAACATGAGATTTCATAACAAAAAAAAGGTCCATTTACCACATATATAAGATCATGTGGAGTAGTGGCTCAATTCATTCTGCTAAGTATTCCTGAGCAAAACAGTGTAATCAAAATGTATAATCATACCTTAAAGGACATCATAGCTAAGATCAATATAAAGCAGGACTAATTTACTGATTACCATTATAGTGAAGCCGTAAAGACTACTTTATATATACTTATAAAGTACTCAACAAATTAATTTCAAAAATGCCTTTTGAAAAATGCAAGGAGTGGAAGTTTGTCCTCACTTTTCTTCCTTTATTTTGTTAAATATCCCCAACACTCTAGGGGATATATATTTCACTACAGAAACATAAGATCTAGAATATTAGAATTACAAATAGCTAAACTTTTAGAGCGTAATGTTTATAATGAAAGTGGTTCATCTCATATTGATGATGGTGTTCATTATATAAGGGAAGATACTACAGTTATTTCAGATCCGTACTCATATAACCAGAACTAGTGGACAAAGTCTCAGTATCATACCAATACAGTGACAGAAATATATTCATGTACTAACTGAGGTTCCTAAATTACAAGAGTATACTGAACAAATTCTTCACTTCCTTTGGCGTTTTTGCTCATCGCGACACAACCAACTGGTATCTCTCCAGCCTCATCATCGGGCAGCCTGCAACCTGTTTGCATTATAGTTTCATCAAACATGATGTTCAGGGGCATATTAAAACTCAAGTAGTTGCCTTCCAATTCAATTTGGAGATTCCAATTTCTTTAGGAAATTTTCCATTTTGGCTTATATACCGAAAACAATGTTACGTAAAAAGTAGCAATCTTGATCCAAATTAACTGAACTAGACATCTTACTCAGGAAGTTTGTAGTTATCAAATCCTTGTCAATTGTCCCGGCAATCTTTTCCTCATTATTGGAGGAAATGGAAAATAATTAGTGAAAGTTGGTCGTAATTACTGCAATAGTTAGCATCATCACCGTGGCATATCAATGGTAGATATAAATGATCAGTAATTTGTAATCATAACGCAATCTCACTAAGGAGTGTTCTTGGGCGAAGATCGGCCTGTGTAAGGATCAACAAAACTAGGAAGGATACATCCTACTCAATTCTCTTTGCAATGCCATGTTCTCTACATTGGCCCCCAAGAATGAGAGTTATGTAGCTACGATTAGTGAGAGCCTGAGTTTGAGTTTGCTGAGATTGAACTCCTAACTGCTGGGCTCTTAACCATTTGCAAACTAGTTAGTAGAAGATTGGTGCAAAAGTAACAATTCTTGCATGATTAGTGCATTCAGAAATGGTCTTAATGTCAAATCAAGACTTTGCGCTTGTTCTTGAATGTGGCATAACAAATACAGTGATGTGATGGATATGCAAAAACGGAATCAAGTCAAGTGTGCAGCGCTGTCCCACCAATTCAAGTCTAGCCCTGAAGAGAGTGGGGCAAAGGTTAGCCGCTAGATTTTGAAAAAATAACATTACAGCTTTGGACATCCTTGTCGTGCCTGATAAGAATGTAAGTCCATATAGTTTTGTCTGCATAACACACTGAGACGAATCTATTGCTTGCACTTTCAGCTGCCAATACATGGCATTTGAAACACGTGTTTCGCTTAGTACAATGGCCGGGCTTCCAAACCCTTCACCTATAATTTCAGGACAAAGACCGATACAAACTATGGAAAATTTTGTGATCATCTGCTCTGTAATTTCCAAGACAAAACATTCACAGGAAGATGATCGTAAGTTCAAAGGATGACGACTATGTCAACCAACATGGAGCAATTAAGGTTTAAATTCTAGTAGTCTTAGTACTTTCCAATGTACCGAATAAAAATTTGCACGATTTTATTGTCCATAGGTAATTTCACTTGTCATAATCAACTTACTTCTGCTTCCTCCACTTGCTTCTTAATTTGTGATTCATGAGCTGCAGGGTTAGCACCAGAATAAACACCACCTCTACCCATTATTCCAAGTACTATAATACCGAATTCAACCGCATTTGCGAGAATTATAACCACTAGAAGTGCTTTCTCATGCTTAGCGTAAGTACATAACTTCTCAGTCACTGCCTCAAGAAATGCTACATTGTTAGTGCACAATCCATTGTCTTGGAGTACGAAATCCAGCAAGCGCACTTCATGCACTGGGACCATAACAGCTTCAGAAGATATGTTCATCGTATTCCAAATAAGGAAGACTTGGTTTCTGTGGCGAATAATGTCAATACAGAGTTGAAGGGGTGAATATGGAATCGTATTTTAGAGGGAGAAAAAGTGGAAAAAGAATTTGGTGGTCATGTTGTGTGGCGTTGCATGGAGTTGGAAAATTGATTAATTAGCATAAAGTTACAAGCTTGTTGGATCCGATTATAGCAGAGGTTGGACCATCATCCAACTATCTTGGATCAACCAGGGCTTCCTAGTTGGATTCAATTGGGTGATACTTTTGACGTGCCTGTAAATGGGTTTACATTACATTTGACATTCTAGTATTGACCCACAAGGAAACCTGAAGAAACAACTGCTTGACAGACAGTAAGTTAAGTGATGGTGGTATGATTATTTATGGGAGTTGGCCTTTTTAATCGGAATGGTGAGTCAAGAAGTTAGATACCTAACCTTGGCGAGGAAAGAGAAGAAGGGGAATCTATGATGATGATCATGATAAGCCATGATGCAGCAGTAGCATATAAATCAAAGCTTCTCTTCCTTAGATAAAGATGAAATGATTACCCACAGCGTACCATTCCATTCCTCTTGGTTTTGACAAACCTAATCATCATGAACCCAAAAAACCCCTTCCCTCCTACCCTTTCCTTAAACTTTAGACTCTATCCGTTATCATTATTTTCTACTTTCCTTTTACCAAACTAATTACTCTCCGTATCACGGATTAATTACTACTTAATTATCTTATTTGATTGAAAGGAAGAATTTTTTTTGGGGGGGGCGGGGGGTAAAAGTTACCGTAAATAAAATAGATGGTAAATTTCATTAACTTAAGAACCAATTTACCATATAATGATGAGATGAAAATGATTTGGGAACACTAAAAGGTAGTCCGAGGTTGAAGCAACTGTTGTAATGCATGAGTTCAAAGGTTGTGGTGTGTGCAGTGTGGTGGTTGTTCACATCTCATTTGCTGCAATGCAAGACTTTGGGATTGGGTTTCCTACCTACCCATTACAGTTTACCTGTAACTGCAATTGAATCGATCATTCGGTAGGAGTTATGGAAGGTTGTGTTAAGTATGTAATTAAATAGACTTATGAACAACAGTTTTGTCATTTAACTTCAGATATAACTTTGTTAGAAGCACGCAATACATGTTAATGTTAATGTCACCTATTGATACTAATCCACTTTACTACGCTATGCAGGATCGGTATTTGGAAGGCTAACCTCGGCATCATCATTGCCTTAAAACTAATATGTGTTGTCCTTTTGGACATAGAACAGGAAGCAGATGATTGATCATTGTACGTCACCGCACGGCAAGCCAATGTTGGTGGTGCACCCACTACCTATCCCATCCCATCCCACCCATCTTTGTTCTTTGGTGCTTCGCTCGATTTTGTTGTTAACGCCTCTAGTTGTGCAGTTCGTAAATAAGACAAATACATGTGGAAGATAACTTAAATAACTTCATCTATGTCTAAATCACCCTCATTAGAATCGAAATGTGTTTGTCCATTGCTATCATAAATTTGATCGATGAAACATAGGCATCTAATTCTTTGTGGAAAAGCCGAAAAGAAAAGGCAGAGGGTGGAGAACATTGGAGTAATTATAGCCACTCATTGAAGGGCAAAAAAGGACATTGGAGTAAAAAAACACGGAGGAGGCACTTCCGTAATTCTAACAAAACCATCATACACCGGGAGGGGGGACAATCATGTTCAATTCATGCTTGTGTGCGTGGAAACAAATAACCTAGAGAAGTGTTAAGATTAAATCAGGGTCGTTCATTCTTCAATGATAGCCTAGTACCAAATAGAACAAAAAGGGTCGATTGGTTCAAAAAAGCCTTTAGGTTGGGTCTAGTCTTTTTGACCATAATAAGCTTGCGTTCACACACACGCGCGCGCGCGCACGCACGTGAAACACTAGTCTTTTTATAATATTCACATTTCTTAATATTTTTTGGGAAAATAAAGGTTCATTATTAAAAATTATGAATGTCATATATTATAAGGTAATATAATTATATTAAATAGATTACGAAATGTTTTAAACACAAATAAAAGGCAACAACAGTTGGCGATTAAGTTGTATGGGATTAAGATATGTAATCGAAAACAATATACAAATTGGAGGCACTTTATGATGTTATTTTCACGTAACTTTCTCTTCGGATTCGGACTACGACTTTGTTGAATTTTATTCACGGTAGACATGGGAAAGGACAGATTAGAGTTACAACCACAACCAAAGGACAAAGTTGCGTGCGGGAGGGAATAATTGCATTACATTAACATTAATAAAAAATGACGTGGCAGATCACCAGTGGGCGGGTGCACGGAGAAAGGGTGGGGAGGCCCACAAGAGACAAAGACTCTCAGGTAAATTACATACTATTAAGAGAGAGAATGCTTGCTTTTAACTCATTTTACCCTCCTCTCCTCTCTTTCTCTATCTCTTTTGGGTGTGCTCTTCTGGTCGGAGATTGGCCGGGGCTTGGCAGAGATAGAGGCGGCATCGGCGGCCTCAGGCGGAGGCTGGAACTTTTTGGGGCATGGAAGAGCTGGCCTTGCTCAGACAGCTTATTGGTCAGCTTCAAGACCTCTTCAATCTCTACGCTGCTCCTTCGTCTTCGTCTTCTTACATCATTCACCAACCTTATATTGAGCACCACCAACAATACCCACCCAACAGCAGGTGTCTCTTTCTCTCTATATATGTAGTGTTGGATCTCTTTTTACGTGTTTTGGCTATGAAAAATTTCGTTTCTTATGCATTTTCACCTCATTTTCTATCGGGGGATTCCTGTTTCCGGCAATCTCTCCTGTTACTTGTGTTGTTAATTCGGTGATTTCATCTAATTGTGTCTTTGATTTCGGTAAGTTCGGTGACTTAAAGAAGACTGTTTGTGTGTGTGAGTTTTTTTTTAATTTCTTTCTATTGCTGTCTTGTTTGACTTGCCAATGTGGTATTGTACGTCGGATTGGATATCTTGTTTCTGCTTGGACAATTTACTATGATTCCATTCGTGGGCATAACTGCTTTTTCTCCAGCGTACTTTTTCTCTGCTTTTTATCTGTTTTATGTGATAAATGTTTGTCTAGAGCTGCTTTACTGTGTCTCTGGTTAATTTGTGATTTTCGTTATGGAGTTTGTTCCTTACAGCCTTTCAGCTTTGGTCAGTATTTGATATGTTACCGTTTGCCTGGATGTTATTTTTGGTAGTTATTATCGATTTATTTCTTCTACTTCGCTGTTCTGGTTTTGACTTTGATTCACTTTTGTTGTTTTTATCCTTTACAAGAAAGCTTGTTTCTTTATAGCTTGTGAAGTGCTTTCATTCTGTAGTGGTCAACCAAAACTTTTTGACCGTTTCGCTTCCATGACTGATTAAATAGATTCCCTTGAATGATTAGCATATGAAATGAACTAGGATGTTGGGTTTCAGGTTTATTTCCTTAATTGAATTGATGGGTAAAACGAGTGTTGATGCACGGTTTAAAGGCTTGTTTACTGCCGTAAGGTGAGTCCTTAGACCGTATTTAGTTTTTTTAATCAAAAAAAGGGGAAAAGCAGAGGTTAAGGGAGTAGCCTAGTGGTCGGCATGGTTGCAAAACCTCACCTGGTTGGGATGGGATTTTTTAAAGGGGGGCAGGGTTATTTGCTAATGCGTAACTCAATTTACACCTGGAAGAACGAAAAAAAGAGATGGAGAGGGGGGGAATCATTTGAATAGGATAAACAATTTTTGAAGAAAAATGGGTAGAATCTGAAACGAACTGTATAGATGGGATCAGGTGCAGGGAGAAAAGATGAAGACGAATCATCTGTTAGTTAGTTATGGATGGATTGTGATGTGACTGCAATCTAACCCTAGCTCTGGACCAAGAGAGATAGTTAATAATAGGGTATGATGTTATTACTTCAGTTCTTCTGTTAATGTAGCAGACTGATAAGGAGATGATTTGAGATTATCTCTGGCACAAATTGAGATGGCTGGACTAAGTTGATTAATCTGAATCTGGTTAAGGCTTTTGTGTATACAGGCGCTTTGAACTACTTAGGCATTTTTATATAGATTCATGAAGCAAACCAATTGCTTTTCCAGAATTGCAGAATTGAAAATATAATAGCACTAATCGATTTCTGTGGCTAGCCATAGTGGATTGATGCATGTTTGACAGTTGTAATGAGTAAAATAAGTTATTTAAGAGTAATATAAGTTTTATACCCACTACTTCCATTTAATCCTTGGATATTATGCAAATATCAAACTCTTGCCCGAGGTGCCTGCGCTGTACAGTTCTAATGAGTAATAAAAGTACTGTATCTGCTTCTGCACCCTATTTATAGAATATAAATATATAGCTTTTTTTTTTCACAGATGGTGCGTCCTTAATATTGATGATAGCCCTGCAGATGACTACTGTGATCTTCTAATGGCAGCTGGAAAATCTGGAAGTTTCAGGATGATGGAAACTTGCAAGCCTCCACCCTCCAAGAAATGTAGAAAGGAGCGTAACCGAGGAAAAATTACTGGCACCAGTGAGGTCCTGGATCAAGAAATATGGAAGGAATTTCCTGAAGACCTTTTTGAAGCTGTCATTGCCAGACTTCCAATCACTACATTTTTTCGTTTCCGTATTGTTTGTCGAAAATGGAATTCCTTGCTGAACTCTCAGAGTTTCTCTCAACATTGTTCAGAAGTTATACATATCAATCCCTGGTTTTACACCATCACTCATGAAAATGTGAACTCAGGAGCCATGTACGACCCTTCCACAAAAAAATGGCATCACCCCGTAATTTCTTCCCTGCCAACTAAGGTGATCGTCTTGCCGGTTGCTTCAGCAGGGGGTCTAGTTTGCTTTCTTGACATTGGTCACCGGAACTTCTATATCTGCAACCCTCTGACTCAATCTTTTAAAGAGTTACCAGCCAGGTCAGTTAAAGTATGGTCTCGCATTGCTGTGGGAATGACCCTTAATGGGATCTCAACTAGGGAGGGTTACAAGATCTTATGGCTTGGGTGTGATGGGGAGTATGAAGTTTATGACTCCTTGCAGAACTCCTGGACTAGGCCAGGAAAGATGCCCTCTCATATTAAGTTGCCGCTATCATTGAACTTCCGGTCACAAGCAGTTTCTGTTGACAGCACTCTATATTTCATGCGTTCAGATCCCGAAGGAATTGTGTTGTACAACATGGTTTTAGGGGTTTGGAAGCAGTATATAATACCAGCCCCACTTCATATTAGTGACCACACCCTTGCGGAGTGCGGTGGCCGGATCATGCTTGTGGGGTTGCTTACAAAGAATGCAGCTACCTGCGTGTGCATATGGGAACTGCAAAAAATGACTCTCTTGTGGAAGGAGGTTGACAGAATGCCAAATGAATGGTGCTTGGAATTTTATGGGAAGCACGTAAGAATGACTTGCTTGGGCAACAAAGGTTTGCTCATGCTATCATTGAGATCAAGACAGATGAACCGCCTTGTTACCTACAATGTGATGAATAGGGAGTGGCTCAAGGTTCCTGGTTGCTTGGTGCCGCGAGGGAGAAAGCGACAATGGATTGCATGTGGAACTGCCTTCTACCCATGCCCTACGGCCATCGCTTGATTCGTCAGTCATTTGTTTGTTCGTTGAGGCGGAATTGGCTTGGGAGTGAACATGATCTTCTGGTATTGGTGGTGGATGTTACTCATATCTTCTGTTATTGGTGGTGGATTTTACTCTTGCTGTTAATTAGTCTCCACACTCCAACTCCATTTGGGGTTGACGATTGTTGGTTTCTGATTTTGTACAAACACGTCAAAAAAATAACATTGAACTGGGAAAGACTACGCTTGAAATGTAGTAGACTATTAGCTTTATTCCGTCCAGCTGCGTATATACATTTTGCAAAGTAAATTAGGACACACGATTGATAGATGTATGCTGGGAGGTTGTTACAGTGCCAACTTTAGGATTGGAACTGCAGGATATCTATCAGCGCCCCTTCCCACACTATGTAAATATCCCATCCAATTTCAGCTGGAAGGACGATGGATTCAAGTGATCTCTGGAAACATGTATTTTGGAAATATGGATTGGTATGTGTTTTATCAACGGCAGCCAAGGCTTACCTTGTAAATAGTTAAGAACTGGTCAAATTTCAACCTAGTGAACTACTTTCATATGATGATCCTGATGGCTAATAGGCCATTCCAAGAAATGGACTCAGGCCAATCTCTCAGGAACTGAATCCATATACAACAGATGAACATTGCAAAAAAAGTGGTTTAAACAGTGATGGGAAAGGACAATTTTATTCAAAAACTGGGTTCTTTCAGAACAACAGTGAACACAGACCTATTAAAAGTATTTCTTTTTCATCTTTTCTACACAATAACACAGGACAAACATCCCCCGTGTGCACTCTTCTCTTAGGCCATGCCACCGCTTGTTGCTGTCCTGATTATCTGGAACAGAGCTGGCACAAACAATATATTAGAACATACTACGCCACCACGCAAAAAAAATTTTAAGAATTGAAAACTTTAAATCTATCTCAGGTAACGACTTTCCAATATCATATATTGTTATTCTAGACAAAAGCAAAACTGCAAGAACATAATGATGACTTCTAAATTTGTACATGTAAATCATGAATTTGATTGAAAGCTTTTAAAAAGATATTAGCTTTCATTAAATGTTACATTCAGTCCTAATTTTCCATTTCTAAACTCAAAGTTAGAACACAACTCTTTTTCTAATCTTTAGATCTAATCCTTCTAACAGCGAATTCCTAGAGTTAAACATCTTTTAAACCAGAATTCATAAACAAATTATAACACGCAGCAGTCTAAGACAGACTAACGACAATATCATATTCTTTCTCTATTGGCCTTAAAATTCGAGGGTCAAGGCCTAGAAGACACCGAATTCCGCAATAAAAAGAATGAGGATAAACATAAAGAACTTACAAGAACCAATGACAACAAAAACGAAGAAACCAAGCAGCACAGGGCCGACAGGATAGTCCTTTCCCTTCTTAGTGGTGGTGTCGGGAACAGCTCCTCTCTTCGTTATGTTCTTCTCGAACTTCTCCACCTTCCTATCAGCAAGTCGCCTTGACGTTGTCTAAAACCGCCCAATATAAAAAATCAGTTCGAATAAAAACCAAAATAACGACATTATAGGCATGAATTAACTGGTCAAATCCCATAATTATCTGACCCATAAAGAAACGGAAGTGCTCGGATGAGATCAGATCTGATCTGAAAAGATAAGAGCAAGCAAAAATACCATAGTTAAGGGGGAGATCTGGTGGCCGGAGAAAGTTGAAGAGCAGAAAGTGGAATGAGAAAATTACGGGCGATCCCTCTCCGAAGACGTCTCTCTAGAAAGCTCTCTTATCTCTTTCTCTCTCCCCCGCAATTGTTTATAATTCGATCTGCGTTTATTCTTGTTAAAGTCACTCCTTTCCCTTATTTATATCGCCGAGGCAGGTTTCACGATGGATTACCGAGGCGTTTACGTCACATTCTTCGATCTCATTGGACCACGTCACGAATGTGTATACGTGGCTCTCTTTTACTGGATTTGTGTTTGCGCGTAGTTGAATGAGCTTGGTAGCTCGCCTTAGCAATGCCAGTGGGAGCACACTAGACTGCTAGGCTGGGGCTAATTGGGTAAAATAATAAAATTAATATTCTTCCCCGAATTTCTTTTCCTGAGTTTGGAACGGGTCACAAAAATAATTTCTTTAAAAAATATATAATAAGGTTGCATAAATTATAATAATATGTAATATCGAGAGTCACATAAAATATTTTAATAGAGAAGATTAATTAATGAAGAATTAATTTAATAATATGATATCTCTACCCTCAATTTTTATACTTATTCGTTCAAAAAGTATCAACACTTTCCATTGTCGGCTTGTTTATGTTCATGTTCAACCAATCTGCCAAAGTCCATTCGACTCCTTGACTTGACCACTTCTCTGACGCAGAAGAAGCTGTCACGTCGTTGAAGTTCACTATACCTACCCAAACCACCAAATGAAATCAACATTGTTCTTGAACCAGTCGTCCGTGTTCCAATCTTCCGCATCCCTGATCCCAAATAGGCATGGACTTTTTAAGAAAATTTAGAAGATTAAACCCACTTCATTCCATTCCTGCATACTCCTCACAGCACCAATCTGTTCCAGCAATTGTATACTATGTTCATCATCATAGGTTGGTAAAAGATTACTGCCTGCATGGGTAGCTCAATTGGTTATTAGAAAGAAAATTGAATGTAAAATCTTAAGTTCGAGCTCATTCAATGTGTTAGCTTCTTGTGCGTACCGAATAATAGGTTGCTTTCTTGATAAACTAAGTAAAATTAAACCGTAATTTAACCCCTCGTAATCTTATCGGGCCATAATATAAGGGTACCTAAGATGAACGGTTCCATCTTTTTGAGTGTAAAGTTGGTAAAGATTACCAAAATCAAGCTGGATCTGGATGAAATCCCCAAAGACTGAATTTCAGGACTTTATTTGGTACATTAATAGCTGTCAAGCCTTAATCTTACTTGACACTACCCGCCCAAATCTCTTCGTTGGAGGGTGACAGTGACAGTTATCATAAAGCCAATCTTCTAATCATTTGATTCAATTTTGTACAAAGCAATGGATGTTCTTGCATATTCAACACAACGGAACATTCAAGTGGCAGGTGGCAGGTAGCTTGTAGAAGAAAATAAACAAAGATTAAAAACCAGTGATAATTAATCCTGAAAAAGTATTTAGTACATGAGAACACTTGCTGTATGGATGAAACACCTAAAACTTACAACATGATTCAAGCAGAAATTGTAATCACCTCGTTATCTTGCACTAATATCAGTTACCAATCAGAGTAAAGAAAGGTACTTTGTCTGAAAATTACGAACATGTCATCTCTGCAGTCTAATAATCCCCAAGGGAAAATTGAGGTGGTGAAACAATGTTGAAAAGAAGAAGCATAGCTTGTGACTAAAAAATATATATTACTCGCCCGAGTTTTGAAGGCCTCTACTGTTTGTAATTTGTCCATGAAAGTTGAAACAGCTTCAGCTGTGTAGACTGTAGTCAGGATTAAAATGAAACTTCCCCTCATTTCCAACCCAAAACTGCTGCCAATCATTCTGACTCAAGTGTGTTGAATCAGTTTCAGATGAATACACTAAATTGAAGGATTAACTCATGTAAAACCGACAAAACAAATCTCAACTAGCTATCCTTCTACTGAGTTCAATATCCTCCTTTGATTTTGTGGTTTCTTCTGCAGATTTTACTTCATTAGCTTCAAAATTATCTTTCCCATTGTCCCTACATTTTTCAGATTCTGTTACTCTCTCATTGACATTTTCAAGGTCATCCAATACCTTTTCTTCTTTCGAATTCGACTCACCCTCCATTGTCTCCTTGTCCTTCACGTCTATGATTACATGAAGAAGATCTGATGGAATGGCTGCCGGGTCCAGCTCCCAGCAACCTTTTGGAGCATTTGGACCTTCTTCACCTGTAAGCAAGTATGATGGAACATGATGTGAAAAACGAAACATCTCTTCCCTCGGAATCCTCCGTACTTCCCTGGAATCCAAATGCTGGTGAAACACTGTCTTGAAGCCAGCAACTTTTATGAGGGGTATAACAGTTACACCATCTTCTTCACTATAGTCTTCAACTACTTCCACCATGTCATACTTGTGTATCACCTCATCAGTTGTCAGCTCATTCCAATCAGGAGACCAGTTTCGATAGAGAGCCCAAACATCCCCCTTCCTTGGGTATATGCGAATTACACCCCGCGTGCCTTTTGTCCATCTAACCTTGTGCGAAAAAGAATTAAATAAGCTATAAATCTCATATCTGCCTACTCTGAAGTCACCACAACTTTTGGGGAAGCCAGAACCGACCCAGTTTAGTGGCCCCAGCTCATTGTTTCCTTTTGAAGTAAGCCAACTAATCTTCATCTTGAATGGATTCAAAGAAATTATACTATGAATCATGCCATAATACCGGGGCATCCCATCATTATCATCATATGCAGCCCATATCTGGTTTCCATCAAAACATGTCTCTGTTCGGTCCTTATCAAAATCATGAAAATCCGGATCTGGAACATTTATAATCATTGATTCCCGTGGTTCTGCATCTACTTTAGTATCAGAAGTGCCAGAAGAAGACTTTTTGCCATCAAATCCATTGCCTGTCTTCATTGGCTGATCAAAATCACTTTGATTAGGCAGAAGAGAGTTTGTCAACGATTTTTGCACTCCATCATTTGTTTTCTTGTTCACCGTATACTCTTTGGTTGTTGAGTTAATTGCACTAGCCAAGTCCCACTCCTTTAGCTTCTCACGGATTCCTTTCTTAGCCTTCTCCACCAGCACTGTTTGAATTCCAAATTGTGACAAATCCCTTGAGCCATATGGCCTGGTGATTCCATTCACCCTAACTGAATCAAAATTATCCAGTTTAATTCCAGGTCCACTAGATGTGCCCACCCCTCCAGATCCCGTACCCATTTGATATGCAACATCACTCCTGTAGCTCCTCACATCAATGTCTTCCATGCCTCTTCTTCTCTTTGCAGAATTAGACTGCCCACTAGAAGATACACCACCATCCCTTTTGGAGGATTGATTCTTCCACTTGAGAACCTCCTCTCTTGTTGTTGCAGTATGAGTAGCAGTTGTCGCATTGCCTGTTCCAGAGAACAGACCCCATTGGAAATTGGACTGATTAAGTGAATCTTGACCATTGAAACCCCCCGCACCCAATGTTGAAGAGGCTGAACCATTTCTTCCTGAATTCAATGAGTTTTCACTAGAAGTTTGACGACCCATATTCTGCTGCTGACATGAGAAACTCCAAGGTGATGGTTTTGCATTACTTGAGTATGGCGGGGTTGTTTCAACAGCTAAAAAAGGTTCATGACAATTGGGACAGAGGAGATTATGATTAAGATATACCCTAAGGTATTCATATTGCATCTTGCATCTATGGCAAACAGTCCAAAATGTACTTGGCTTTGACTTGTGAGATGAAACTGGAGTCGTAGAATGAGTACTGCGAGGGGTACTCTTATGTGCCTTCACATTTTGTTTAGGGACATTGTAGAAAACATTGGACCCAGGTGCTGCAGATGGACCTCTGGCTGGAGTTGAAGCCTTCTGAAACATTTTAGCATCTGTAGCCTTCTGAAACATTTTAGTGTTCCTCTTTTGATCATAGGCTAATCTCTTGGTCTTATCAGACAATAAACTCCATGCCTCTGAGATAAGCTTAAACGCACCATCAGCTCCTACAGACTTGTTTTTATCAGGGTGAAGCATCAAAACTAACTTCCTATACTGTTTCCGAATGGTCTCATCATCAGCCTGTGGATTTACACCTAGTATCCCGTACCAATCAGCTTGTCCATTTACCTTGTTTTCAGCAGACAGATACACATCAAAGGTCGCTATCATTTGAGTAATTCCTTCAAGCGCAGGAAACAAATTCTGGGCCTTCAAAGCAAATTTCTTAGCCCCTGCTAAGTCCTTGGCAGTGAACTTCTTCTCAGCAATCTCTTTTGCCCTGAAGGCCTCATCTTTATTACATTCCATTTCCCTCTACTAAATTATTCTCCTCTTTTTATAGTTCCTTCTTCTTAATTGTCCAGGATCTTTATGCCAGGACGGCAGTTTAAACAGGCTATTCAATACTGCACCTCAACGTCTTCTCATGCTTCAGAACATGAGCTATCATCAAAGGTCATACATTATCTACACCAAAAAAAAGAAAGAAAGAGAAATAACCCAACACTGACAATGGCAGAAGTATAAAATGACCAAACCAAAGAAACGTGCAAACAACAATAAAAACTCCATAATAGAGAATATGGATATATAAAAGAAAACAGAAGTGCCAGAAACAAGCCTTCAAGTGTGTGAAACCCGTCATGCTTTTCAAGTCCTCTATTTAAGACCGAACCAATATCAAATCTGTAATAAAAATATTTGAAAAAGAAACCAGGCATAAAAACACATCACTACTGTCGTTTCAGTGAACCTCCTACATTACTATAAGGCAACCAATAGACAAAATCTTGAGGGGCACTGACTCCTCCAACAAAACACAAGTACACACCCGACAGTCAACTAAAAACCGAAATTCAGAACTAAATCGGGTTTGACTTACGTCAAGAAAAGGGACAGAAACACCTGAAATTGACCGATCGAAGACCCATAAATTTTTAAGACAAGGGAATTGGAATCAAGTCCAAAAACCATCGAGCGGAGTGCGAAAATGAATCAAATAAAGTATAACCCAGAGTCGGGGGAGAGTATAAATACCTAATTCTATTGTGTGTGGAAGCTTATTGGAGCATTGAATCGGAGAGACACCATGGACAAACCTCCATCACCGGATTTTTTTCTTTTTATGCCCCTGCTTTCTTCCGCAAATCCGAAAAAAACCCAAATTTCAGGACCTTTGTGAAAATCTCTCAATAACCCTGATAGGCCTTGGCCATTAGGAAACATAATAATAAACAACCCAACTGGGGCATGGGCACTTCATTGTCCTGCAAACATTTTTGACCCAACCTCCCTCCCTTTTTCTATTGAGAATTCCTAACTATGGTTACTTTTTAGCTCTAGGAATGGGTTGGGATTATTGAAAATAAATATTTTGATAAATTGAATATTAAATATTAAATATCATTGTTGCTGAATTAATATACATTTGAAACTACCTTTAACCTAAACTAAATATACATTTTTAACTACCTTTTACCAATATCATTAAACTAACATGTCTTGTATTAAAATAAATATGATATATGATAATATATAAATTTATTGCAAAATACCTAGAGCCTCTAATAATTATAGACATTTCATAAATAAAATCATACCGCATAAATTAAATAACAATATGATTTCATTACAAAAATCTGATATTTTAGTTTATAATTTTAGTCAATATTAGTTTTAACTTCAATTTTAAATATTTAATATATAAATTATATCCCATATAATTCGATATTAGTCTTATTAGTGATTATTGTTAATTTAGATGACATGATTGAATTATTTAATTGATTTTTATATGCCAGTGATTTTAATTAAAAATTTGCATCTTTTGTTGACCCTGCTTTGTTCCTCTCTACTTCAAACCTTTATTTCAATTCCACAACAGATGATTTTTAATTACGAGTTTTATAGCAAATTTTTTATTAGTTTTTAACAAAATTTTCATTAGTAATACATCAAATTAATAGAATTTCAATAGCGATTGTATCAAAATAACCCTGTCAGTACAAAACTTTTGAGGGATGTCAAATTTAGATATCATGTGTATCTTATTTATGATAAATATAAGAGAATGAAAAGAAGAGGTTGTTTGAGAAAGTTTAAGCGGAAAAGAAATAGGTCAAATGACTTACTTAAGCTTCAATTTTCTCAAGGCAAAATGACTTAACTACGACTTGAACTAACTTATTATAAATTGATTGAAATTTAGATCAACCTTAGAATTCACATATTAGTCTGTTCCAAAGCTCAACTTATAAATTGAAGTTAGATGTTTTACTTGAGTCGTTTATTCTTTTCTTTCTAACACCCACATTTTTTAAAATTTTATCTACTCTGTTAATATAAAACTTGTTGTTGTAATCATAGATATTATTTTTGTGCTCTTATGCTTCTTATTATTATGTATCCATACCTTAAAAACATTCTTCTTAACTTGAACGTCATTATAGAAATCTTCAACCATACTCTCATCATTTCCTCTTAGCATCTTCCCCCCTCATTTTCATGCAAAACTTGATCTTTTGTTTATGTTATTTGGTAAACTTGGTTCTTGTTTGCTTTTTTCCATGTTAGTTCATCCATGTTAGATAGAAATTGGTGCAGTAATAATAGTGATTCTCATTCTAGTAATGGATTATTAAAGAGGATGATGATAAGTGTCAAAGATTTGAGTTAAATTGAATCGAGTTCGGATTATATGGTTCAAGTCAGGCTCGAATTCAAGTGATACGAGTCAAACTCAATTGACTTTAACCTAAACTCATCCCAACCTATTGCAACAGTATTCTCAAGAAAAGAAGAGGGCGTAAACATCGACTTGAGAAAGATTTATTTTGGGTTAAAGCATATGCTTCAAATTTTAATTTAACAATTCACAAATCAAATTATATCATTTAAATTAACAGTATTACTAACGCAAGCTAATGTTGAATTATATTTTATGCAAAATAGAAATTCATGTATTAAAACAATAGTCCAAATTTTAAAATATAGTACTAAAATGTTCAAACTTTCAATTTTTTTCAATTTTAACTTAACATTAGTCTTTCTATTAAGTTCACTTATGTGGCTTTTCACGTGTCCAAAAACACTAAATATTAATACACGTTAGCCTAAATTAAGAGAAGAAATGCAGACTAAGAAAACGATGTCATTTTATCACAATAATAAAACGACATTGTTCAAAGAAAATGATATCCCTAATTCAAAGATCTCACCCTCTTCATTTAGTACTCATCCCTTTCATTTTCAGTTATCTGTTTGTTCTAACGACGCCCTCAGCTTCTATATGCCGCAAGCTACTCTCTTTCAATACTCACCCCTTTAGGTTTCAATCTCTCTATTTGGAGAAAAGGAGAACCAAAGCACATATTCAAAAATGTCCTATCAATGGCACTTTTCACCTTGTAGTATGCTAATATGTGTCAACTTCATATATGCGACAATGTTGATCTCAAGGAATTTGAGCCGAAATAGAGATCATATAATTCTTTCATGCCACTCCACAGCGTACGGTAATAAAGAACACAAGCATGAATGATCCTTATGAAAAGAGATTGAGAATATTTTAACGTTAAACAAGTTGACGTTGGATTCCAAAGAAACAGGCTGCTTTTGTTCAATTTGCATATGATTTTCATTGAAATAAAGGGGGAAACTATAAGAAAGTAATTGTTATGCAAAATGGCCTTTATCCAGTTGATATAGAATCAAATCTTCATCAAACTCCCTGCAACTACCTCGTCCATCACAAGATCCAAAAGCTGCAATTGGAAGCCCCCAATAAATGACAATTTAGTTAGGGTTTCAATTTCTTCAAACGACGTCATTTTATTATTATGATAAAACGATGTCATTTTATGACATTATTTCTTTAATTTGCATTTCTTCTCTTAATTTAGGATGACATGTATTAATAGTTAGTATTTTTGGACACGTGATAAGCCACGTTAGTGAACTTAACAATAAGACTAATGTTGATATTGAAAAAAATTGAAAGCTTGAGTAATTTATAATATCCATATTTTAAAATTTAGATTATAATTACAAAATTTATTAAAATTTGAGATTTTTTTACAACTAACCCTATATATATATATTGTTTGTGTTTATTACTACAAGAAAAAGTAACAATATAATTATATTGTCTTTTTAATGCAACAATAGTTTTAAATGTTTGTACTTCTATGGCAATGTAAACTTTCCAACAAAATCCATCAGCCTATACCTCTATATAAACCACATCAAAGACTAAGTTTATGTTTGGTTGGACGTAAAGTTTTTAATGAAATAGAATAAAATAATTTATAATAAAATAGTTTGATGAAAAATTAGAAAATTATTGTTTGAGAGGGATAAAAGGGTTCATAATGTAATATGATGAAATGTTGTTTGAAAGATGGATGAAATGGAATAAAATGTATATATAATAATAATGAATGAATATTCTATCCTTGATAAAATAAAACATATGTTAATAGGGTTGAGTATATAATTGGTATTATAAACAATTACTGACGATATATTAAGTAGTACATATTTATCATTTTATATTTCATCCTAAACTTTATAAATCGGAAGTAACTCATTTTTATTGTTTAAGATGGAATGAGATGTAATGTGAAGTCTTCTTCTTCTATCCTATTCCATTTCATTTCATTATAAACACTCCTCCCAAACGATGGAATAATATTGCATTACATTCTATTCTATTACTAAAACCCCAACCAAACATAGTCTAAGAGAATTTTAAACTTTTGATATTAAGTATCTAACGGGTTCTTTATTTTGATCAATACATTAAAAAAATAAAATATGATAAAAAAGAGCCGTGGAAAAAACTAATTAACAACAATAACAACTCAATAAACACAAACTTACCCCTAACTAATAAAAGTAGTAGTTGAGTTTTGAAAATGAATTCATGATTCACTTATAAATAAAACACAATAATTCATAAGTTGAATTTTTATGTTTAATTTTTTGTTACATGAAACTGTGATAATTTAAATATTTGTTATTTTAACAAAGTGTCGATTGTGTTTACATCTTTATAAATCACAATATTAAAGTATAATACCAAACAGAACAAAAACATATCTAATTGACAAGAAATTAACTACCAATTAGCAATTCACAAACAAATCTCAATAAAAGTTGTATGCTAAACTCACTTAACTTTTTTAGAACTAAATTTTGATTGAAAATGTTCAGTATTGTAGGAGCAGAAACAAATTGCATCTTCAAGTTATTTTTAAATTTATATAACAAAATTTTAAAATATTTTTAAGCATTAAAAATTGGGATTGTATTTGTTCATTAATTTTAAATCATTCAATAATTTATTTAAAATATATAATAAACAAAATACTATGTGTAAGTAGATATTTAATTAATACTCATTTAAAATAACTAATTTATCTATCTAAAATTATAAATTTTCTCATTAAAAAGAGAGAGAGACGACGTCGTAGTCCAATATCCATATTCTTCTACGTGGGCTTATAGGCAGACTTTGGAAGTTTCGGTCTCAAATTAACCCATCCCATACAAATACCGCGGAAGCATCACTCATGTTTCACTAGATTTAGATTTGGGATTGAGTCTAATTATCATAAAAAGCGAAGGCCTACAGCTCAACTCGTTATAAGCTTGTCAAGCCCAATAGACTAATAGGTTCCATCATGACTTGTTTACGTGTTTGTGTTTGTGTTTGTTGTGAAAATTTATAGAACGTGCCTGGACTTGGAATGGCATGTAGATCTTGAATTGGATTATGGCTTACAGATATCACCAACGCCCGCGTGTAAGCTTCTGGTAGAAATATGACTCGTCTCCCATCAGAATTTGCTGATTCAAAGCACTCGACATTACACGCAAGTCACTACGTCTGCTAGTTCAATTCTCCTTTTTTTATATACATATATAATATGTTGTTCACATTGATTGGTACCAAGTCAAAAGCTTCCGGTGCGAGTTTGTTTTACATTAAAACTCTAAATTATTAGAAAAGTTACGGTTTTGATTGTTGAAACTTAAAGAGGGAGAATCAACCCATGAAATGAAAACGCGTAATCAAAAGAGGAATGGTTTCATAGTCAACTGGTTGAAGGTGTAGCACTTGAAAGGTTTAGCTAAGCCTTGTGTCAGGAAACTGAGTCTAAAATGCTTAATTCTGAGCTTATTAATGCTCATGTTGTGAATGTTTTCAACGTTTTTTGCTACCTGAAATGTCTATTATTAGTAAACCTTGGCGGCTTTAGAACATGGAATGACGAAGACTCTCAAGAGTCAGACTTTTTTGGATGTAAAACTTTCTGCTATTAGTTGCTATCAAGATTTTAATGGACAATTTCAATAATTCCCAAGTATACGATTAAGCCGATTGTAACTATAATATTTCGACTACTCAAAGGAATTTAAAGTTTTGCTCGCCATGATTGTTAGGCCTTGTCTTTTGGTTCACTTTCAGTGGCAAATTATTCACGGAAGCAGAGGATAATGACGAAAGTACATGACCCTATATACAGTCTGAGCCTGAAACACCTGAAGCCAGTTGTTTTTATCGGGTCCCTCGGGAGTTTTATCAACTGTCAAATTAACTCGGTCCTATTTGGCATGAAACAAGCAAGAAAGCTGGCTAGGCTATTTGAGATGCCGAGGGTTTTATATATAAAAACCTAAGACGTATGGTACAGTACATCTTAGGTTGATAGATAGAGAAGTGATTGCACTACAGAAAGAACTAGCTAGGACCCATGAGACAGGCACAATTCCACTCATAAAACTACTATCCTTGTCAACGAAACTGACCCACCTGGTTTAACTCATCATCACCGCAGGATTTTTAAACATTGGCATTGGTATGGTAGGTCCTGATGCAACTGTATGGTTTGGTGAACATACATGATCTGGGACTGGGACGATGTTAAATTTCAGTTTCCAAATTGGAGTTCCTCTCTATTATTCATACATTGAACAAACCAACCACATCTTTTGTTGATGCAACTGCCGCTTATCATCCCCATAAAGGGCGAGGGCACTCACAAATTGCTGGAACTAGTGCTCTGCTCGCCAACCATTTCTCGAGTCAATTGTCCATCCTGACACGTGATACAGAAAAAACGGCTTCTGGTTTTGCTCTTTTGCAATTATTTCTGACCCATCCCAACCATTAGTGGATGACATGCTGTTTATGTTTGTGTCCTGCTATTTCAAATTTTGCTGCTCACCCATCGGTCTTTTCTTTTCTTTTTTTGGTTTAATTTTTTAATTAAACAACCAACTGTGTCTCCTAATATGTGTACATAAAGGGATCTTAAATAACTCAAGGAGCATAGAACTATATATGAATTTTGATGCAGTTCCTTTGTTGGGTTTACAATAATGTTGATTCAATCTAGTTCTATTACTTGGTATTTCGCACGAGTTATTCCGATTTCACAGTTGAAAATATTAATACATAGATGCAAAACAGATCTGTTCATAGTTGAATTATAGAACTTCAAATCTCTTTGGCAGGACTTATTAATTGTAATGTATTTACAAGTTTGCTTATTGTTTATTTCGTTTCCACGTGTTGATTCTTTCCCGTCCAGGTTGAGTCAGGTTTTCATTGCTTTACTTCTTGATAACACAACAAACTCAGGACCCGACATCTTGTGATTGCGGTGTGATTCAGACGATATATCCAATTAAAACTTTCTCGCTTTGTTGTCTTCCCAGTCCTTTTTGAATACCTCAATCACACAAAATTTTTATTCTTAGGATAGCTTAATTAGGTTAAAAAAAGAGAATAAGGTTTGGCGAATTTCCACCAATAGGTCACGTGGACACATCGTTGTCGCATACAATTAATGGACATAGATGGTCCACCATTGAATTGAGATGTTCTCGCCAACAAAAATATACTTAAACCCACCAGATTAATACTTTAATCCATTGTTTAACCCTCCCTAATCCTAAGCTGAACCAGGATGATCCAAGCAAGACAGGCTGCCATGGAATTCCTGGATGCAATGTAAATAGCTGATTAAGATGTGTTGTTTAAAACTGAAAGTGAAGCCCAATAAGCTACCTAAACATAATTCCGGGAAACTTTATTCTGGTTCCTGGCAAAAGCATCTCCACGGCCGAAATTTCTGACGATTGGCTTGGTTGGTTCCCCTGTTAACGTCAGGAACCACAACCGACCGATGATGATGGTGACCACACTACAGGGACCCGGTTTTATGTGCAGTAAGTTAATTATAGCGAACAACTTCTCAGGTTTCATCCCCATTTTATTAAATATTAAATAATGCAAAAATCATATTTTCAAGTAAAAATAAAAGAAACTGCAACGGCAAGGACGGGCTCAGTTTTCTTTTGTTTCTTGGCACCCCAGTCCCAGTGGGGCGATAGCTGGCATTGCCCTCTGGTGTGTGAATCCGTACCTTTGGCCATGCAGAGAATAGATAATGGAGTTTTAGTTTTAAGTTATTGTTTTCAAAGTTATCGTTTTATCAGGTGTGTGGAAACATAATTAAACAGAGAGCATATGCATTTGTCATTATATTCGGCTAATGTTCACGGAATCTTTCACAATAACATATTGCAAAATTGAAGCTTAAAGCGCATTTCATTCTTCCTTCTTTTTTCTTTCTAGATTCTGAAGTTTAAGCTTTCCAAGCCTTTAATTACATCCAACTTGACATCTAACAAGGTAGTAGGGTACATTCTCTGGGGTCAAATTTTGCTGTAAACCACATCTGTCCCAACTTTTATGTGGCAACAGGTGATAAAGAATTGTCCATGTCGTCTGGATTCCAATGAAAATTAGAAAGCTATTCAACGTATTTACCTACCATCCAACGCTGCACTTTTTCCAATGTAAGGAAAATGGCGTAAGGTCTTGAATTATTATTATCTTAGTTAGGACTACTTTATTTCTCCAGGCTCTTAGGGTAGCTTTTATTTAGCCCTAATTCAGATATATAACTTAACTATTTTTATTTAAACAGTTAAATCAGTTTAGTAAGTTAAATGATGATATTCATTTATTAATATAAAAATCAAAATATATGTACAAAAGGAAAAAGAAAGAGAAAGTCCGACACCCACCATATTTTTTGGAAGTAAGAGTGTAACTTGTCGTGGACAATTAAAATTCCTTGTTTAAATAGATGGATCGTATTTTTTGTTTTATGATAATTTTAATGCTATTTTATTTTGTTGTCCTGTATGGTTCATTTCATTTTGTATTATAGGCGACAGCATCCAATGTATGTGCAAGAATAAAGTAATCTCTGTTTTTTTTTTCCCCACCTATGAGGTATCAATTGCTAGATAATATTAATGATTTAGTGTGCAGGGTGGTGTTATAATAGTTAAAAAGCCAGACAACCAATGTCAAAATCTTATGTTTTTAATCTTTAATTTAATTTAGTATTTGGATTGGAAGCAGCTTGTTCCGAATATTTATATTTACGAGGCTGTAATCAAAAGTTAGACTATGTTAGGCGGTCTACAGTTTCTGCTTATTATGAATACAAAAGGAAGAGTGTATTAGTTATGTATGTTAATATTCATATAGGCCAGTCTAGATGAAGGTCTATTTCAATGGAACTCCATGTGGGTTAGTCAACTTTGGTTATAAATTATGGGTAAGGCATAGAAAACAAAAGCCAGCGGTTGCGTTGCGCATGATGGTTGCATCCTATTCTATTTCTAACTTGGTGGGTATAATTGAACATCATAACTTTTCCACCTAATTCCTACCTCTTGCCGACCGCGGACATCGAAAGCTTCGATTTTTTTAATTTGATAAATAACCTGAAAAAGGTCTTCTTAATTATTTAGGATTTTAGGAAAACCAATGTTTACAACGAGCATACATGTCTTAGGTCTCGTTTTCTTTGATTGGGATGGCATGACACTTGAATGTGTAGAGTTCATCCAATAGGGTTTTTGTATATTACAAATTTAGATTTTCATTAACCATATTTAAAAATTGTTTAAACTTCAAATCAGGAAATGTGGTAAAAGAAAATAAGACCCCCTTCCCCTTCCCTTTGCATGTTTTTTTTGTTTTTTTGGCGACTTCGGATGACAAAACGCTGGCGTTTAATTCGACTCCGGTGTACGGCCCTTCACAAGCAGACAAACCTGGGGAGGGGAGAGGGGAACCCTCAGTACACGTGGCAGAAGAAAGCTCCGGTGTTATCCACCTACTCATAGGTACCACGTAGCAGAGCAAAGCTATAATGAGTTACACGTAGCGTAAGCTGATTGGCCGTTGCCAGAGAACCAGTGGAGCTGACGTTGGACGTCGTTGTCAGAAAGAGCTCCCAGAGGGCACCAAAAAGAAGTGGGTAGTGATGGCCTAATCACTTCGTGACAAGCCTTGATTAAAGTGGCCCTTTTATTCGTTTGCCACCGCTTTACTCCTCTATTTACCAGTTTGCCACTGCTGTCCTTTAGCCGCTTTGTCTTAGGCCCTTCGCCTTGTTCAGTTTCCAAAACTAACCCCATGCACCCGAAAAAAGAGTTGCTTGCTGCTTCCCATTAGGTAAGCAAATTACAACAGAAACAACTTCACAAGTATTTTCCATTGTTAACACTTAAAAAGTCTTAAGAAATCAAGGTTTGGTTATCCAGTAACATATACCCGCAAAGTTCTGTACTATCAAGGATTTTTAATACAATCTTTACTTCGTTGTATAGTATGGTATAGGAGCAGACGAAGACAATTAGGCAATGCAGATTGAGGTAAGTAAAAAGGAAAAAGAAAACAGGAAAGGAAGTAGCTAACTCCTGTATAAATTAACTAGAATCCAGGACAAAGAATAGATTAGACATAATAACACCTTGAGGTGTTGATGTCATGGGAGGGTATGGGACCCATTAACTTTGATTACCTACTGCTTTTGACCCCCACCGAGGTCCTTCCATGGTAAATTCGGAAAAGTACGGGGCATCTAATCCCCGAACATGTAAGAAAAGATTGATGCGTCCCTCTTGTGAAATTTCGCTTTCGTGTAAGGGCACTTTTGTCAACATAAATGTACATGATATAATATATAGAGAGAGAAAGAGAGGGTTTTAAGTTTTAACTTTTAATCAGTTAGCGTGTAGGAATTGGCTACTCCAATCCAGGGAAAGGAAAGGAAAGCAAAGTTAGTGAAAAAGCAGTGTGTCCAAAGTACCCTTTTGCCCCTCAAATATTGTTTTTATTATAAAAAGAATTTCTTACGGAAAACAAGTCATTAGCAATTATTTTTCTCGGGGTTGGGTGGTATGGAACTATACTATGGATATAGATAATGGCCTAAAACTACAAAACATTTCTATGACCATTTTCTTTCACAGATTGTTCGTTGCTTAGTGTGTCCATGAATCCACTCTTGTTGGTTTCTTTTTCTTCTTGCTCTTCACCTACTATTATTGCTTCTACTGCTACTGTTATTACTACTGCTACTACTTCAGCTCATTCCACTAATCTGTGGCCTGTTTGTTGTGTGCATAAGCTAGATTTGGAAGCTGGGCACAAACTTGGGAGTCAAAGCTTAGTACTTGCTCGGTCACTGATGTTGTTGCTTGATTTGAGGAACTTAGGGACCCTTGTTAACTAAATTTCCTGTCGGGTTCTTCTTTTGAGCGTTTGGATTTACAAGTTTAGCTACTCAAGTTGGAATCTTTGTTGGTCGTTTAGGCCCATTTTCTGGTTCTGTGTTTATGGTGGTGCCAAGCTATAAAGGGTTAAAAACGGAGTTACTGATTAAGAATTAGAAACTGGGAATCTCGAGGATTCTTTGATTCTTACTTGTGGGTGTGTGAATTTCTTATCTTGTTCAATCTTGGGTCCTCTATCTTTCATGCTATCTCCGTGTTGTTGCTGTATTGGTGGATAAGATAGCATCTCTTGTAACTCCCTATATCTACTTTCTGATTCAACTTGTTTTTGGTGAATTTGGAGTTGGTGGGCTTTGCTCTTATTCATTGTTGTCAGCTCTTTTTGTCCGACCCAATATGGTTCCTCATATGCACTTTCTCTAGACTTACTCTGACACTCTTGAATTATCGGATCGAGTTCAGCTTGGTGCAGTTTCTACTTTCTAGCTGCCTTGTTTTGGCTACTGTATTAGATGAATTGCTTCCATGTACTCGGATTTAATTTAAAGGTGGGGGCTTTTCTTTGGATTCGATGTTGCTGGATTGCGTCTGTAATCTCCATGAACTGGTTCATTAATGTTGGAATTGTTGACGGCAAGACTTTTCTGTTTGGTAATGGTGGCAAGATGTGGCTCAAATGCTGGGAAAAGATCACTGGGAGTAGTTGCCAGAGTCACCATCACTATTACCAGTATATTGGGTCCAAGAAGGTTAGAAAGACTTGGTGGAGAAAGCTCTTAGTTGCATGGGTAATTCTCTGGGTCTTGGTCTCTTTGTGGATCTTTTGGTACATGAGCTCACAGGCTACTGAGAAAAGGAAGGAAACCCTTACAAGCATGTGTGATGAGAGGGCTAGGATGTTACAAGATCAGTTTAATGTTAGCATGAATCACGTGCAGGCTATGTCCATTTTGATCTCAACCTTTCACCATGGAAAGAACCCATCCGCAATTGATCAGGTAGTGAAGCCTTCCTTCTTTCTTCTTACGTTTCTGAAACTAGACGCTTAGGGATTTTCATAACAATTCCGAATGTTATAACTCGTAGATTGACAGTTCCCACTCTTGTTCCCAATGTTTCATCAGGATTGGTTAATCATTAACTATCATTTAGCTTTTACATTTTGATTGATGAGGTCATGAATGTGTTGGACATTTCTGATATCAGTCTCTGAGTGTGTTGAGTTTTTCTTACCGAGCGGTGTGGTTCATGATTTCGAATTTGGTGATGATCCGCTATTCAAGCCATGGAACATTGAAACTATTTTGTCTATGATCAACAACCATAAGGATACTAACTCTTAGACTTTATATAGAGGACGTTTGCAAAGTACACTGAGCGAACTGCTTTTGAGAGGCCCCTTACAAGTGGTGTGGCATATGCTGTAAGGGTGTTACACTCAGAAAGGGAACAATTTGAGAAACAACAGGGCTGGACCATTAGGAGGATGGACATCCTTGAACAAAATCCTGTGCATAAGGATGAATACAACCCCGAATTGCTTGAGGCTTCCCCTATTCAAGAAGAATATGCTCCTGTCATCTTTGCGCAGGATACCATTTCACATGTGGTCTCTCTTGATATGATGTCTGGAAAAGTAAGTTCTTTTGTTATTTCTTGATATGACATGATATGATTCCATTTCTATTTATAAAGGTTGTAAAATTTTTCTGTAGATACTGCTGAATGTAGTTTAGTTGAGATTTGAAATTCCCTGTAGTGCTAATCCTACTGGCTTTATTGTGCAGGTTAAACTGTCATTAGCATCTCTTATAATTTATGTTAAATCTTTGTACTTTGGGTAGTAATTGGTGAAGTTTCTCTTCATTATGTAAATACAGGAAGATCGGGAAAATGTGTTGCGTGCTAGAGCTTCAGGAAAGGGTGTTTTGACTGCTCCATTTAGGTTAATCAAAAGTAACCGCCTTGGAGTTATACTGACCTTTGCTGTATACAAGGAAGATCTACCCTCAAATGCAACACCAAATGAGCGAATTCAAGCTACTGATGGGTATGATTCTGCCTTTGGTTTTAGAATCAAGAGGAAACTAATGTAATTACCTGCATGATCATGACATAGTTATCAAATGGGTGTGGAAATCATTAACGTCTCTGTGCACATGCACTAATCGAGAAAAGAGACACTGAATGTTTATTAGAGACACCCTTTTATTAGAAAATGACGGTTGCAACAAGAGTAAATGTGCATACGCATATGAATTGCTACAATGTCAGAGGAATAGTGTTATAATTGATTGGCTGGAACTTTTAGTTCATTTTTATCTCAAGAATCGTAATAATTATGATGGGCTCTTAAGATGACTTGTTACTGCAGTGATGTAGGAAAGATAGACGAAATATTAACTAGTAGCTAATAATCGTAAAATTAGGACATATGGCTGATATTAGACTGTCAGACTATCAAATTTTTGGGCTGGGTTTTGGCTAGGAATGCTGAAATTCCCCTTTTTAGGGTTTGATTACTGGAATTTTAGGCTTAGAATTTCAGAGTTTAATATGGCTGGAATCTAAGTTTAAGATGGCTGAAATTTAGGTTAGGTTTGTTGGAATTTAGTGAGAACACAAAGAATGGAGAGCAAGAAACTAGTAATCACTTCTAGGGTCTAAGAATCACTCTTAGAAGAAAGAATCACAACTTCTAATTGAAAACTCAAGTTTGTAGAAAAATTTTAGATTGCCTCTTTTATTGAGGGGCTGAATATACACATATTTATAAAGAAGTTTTAAAAACTCCTATTCTAGTAGAAAAGGGTTCTTAATAAATTTAAATCTTATTATACTAAAAATTCTTCACATCCTAAACAACTAGGATAACATATATAAAATAGCATAATATATTTAACTTATTACAATTTTTTATTTAATAAGGATTCCTAACATAATTTAAATTTATGCTCTTATCTTTGATGTCAACTTAATTCTCAATCCGTATTACAGCAAATTAAGGCTTGTGGTTGACTAATTTTTTCTCTTTTGTTTTTCTGTATTCTTTAAGCACTTTTGCATCAAATTTTCCTCCCTTGTTCGAAATCTTTCTCGATGTAGAATCTGATAAATATCAATTATATTAATTTGGATTTAATTTTCAAATTTAGATTCTAAAATCCAATTACTATTAGAAATTAGTCTTCCTTTCCATTTGACAAGAAATTGTCGATATTTTCCGTCACTTGTGGCTACAATTTGTTCATCAAAAACATCCTCTATCTCCTCTGTAAGATGGGGAATGGCTGGAATTCCCACAGTTGCAGTAGGAGATTGCATATTACCACGTTTCCATGTTCTTAGGTTGTTGGTATAACTTTTCTTGTGGGAATTTTGACTTTCAGGGAGTATGTCAAGATTGTTTAGCCTCTCTATAATTGGTCGAACATGTTTCCTTATAGGGGTTGTTACATATAAGTTGGTTTTGGAAAACTTTGTGAACGAGGAACATTAATGCCCAATTTCTTTGCAATATTCAAAAGTATTTCTTCTAGCTCTAGGTCGCTAAATATTCTTTTATACACCCTTCCTTTATGTGTTGTCATTATGAACCAAAGTTCTTATACCAAATTGATGTAGAACAAATAGAAGAAATATTAACTAGCAGCTAATAATTACAAAATTAGGACATATGACTGATATTAGGCTGCTAGAATATCAAATTTTAGGACTGAATTTCAGTTAAGAATGCTGAAATTTTAGTTTGGTATAGTTAGTGTTTTAGGGTTTGATTACTGGAAATTTAGGCTTAGAATCTAAGGATTTAATATGGTTGGAATTTAAGTTTAAGATGACTAGAATTTAGGTTAAGTTTGCTGAAATTTAGTGAACACAAACAATGGAGAGTAAGAAACTAGGAATCACTCCTAGAAGAAAGCATAATACTTTCTGGATGAATACTCAATTTTGTAGAAAATTTTGATATTGTTTTTTTATTTATTGAAGGGCTAAATAAACACATATACAAATAATTTTTTATAACCCTTATTTTAGTAGGAAAAGGGTTCCTAACCAATTTTAATTCTGTTCTAATTTTTTTTTATATGTCATAAATAATTAGGATAACATATCTGAAATATAATAATATATTTAACTTACTACTTTTTCCTATTTAATAAGGATTTCTGATACAATCTAAATTTCAGCCCTTATCTTTGATGCAACTTAATTTATCAATCCTCATTCCACCAAATTAAGGTTTGTGATTGACTAATTTTTCCTATTTTATTTCTTCTACATACTTTAAGCTCTTTTGCATCGTGTAGGTACCTTGGAGGAGTCTTTGATATCGAGTCTCTTGTTGAAAAGTTACTTCAACAGCTTGCGAGTAAACAAACGATTTTGGTCAATGTATATGACACCACCAATCAGTCTCAACCAATTAGCATGTATGGTTCAAATGTTTCGAATGATGGGTTGGACTGTGTCAGCACACTTAACTTTGGAGACCCATTTAGGAAGCATGAGATGCGTTGCAGGTAATTAATATTTTGAACTAATTTGTCTTTAATATTACTGTTCACCATACCGACTAAACCAAACATGGTAACTGTGTAGTTGTTTGCTGTTGCCATGATAAGAATTTTTCTTATGAGAGTATAACTAAAGCATTTCAATGCTCTAAATGAAATTTAGTACAAATGTATAAATTAATGCAGTACTGAATTTTTGGATTTTAGATTTAAGCAAAAACCTCCATTACCATGGTTGGCAATAACGACTGCAATTGGCATTCTTGTCATTGCATTGCTTGTGGGTCATATATTCTATGCAACTATGAATCGAATTGCCAAAGTTGAAGATGACTATCGTGAGATGATGGAGCTCAAAAAACGAGCTGAAGCAGCTGATGTTGCAAAATCACAGGTATTTTATATCTTTTCTTGCATAAAACTTCTTTAGGCTTTTAATTATGACATGCAGTCTAAAGAAATTGTCCTTATTGCAGTTTCTTGCTACGGTTTCCCATGAGATCAGAACTCCAATGAATGGCGTTCTTGGTAAGAGTTTTGAAGATGTACTTAGTATGTTAAAGTTGTAGCTATTGCTTCACCTGTTGACAATGTCAAATTTGCTCGATCATGATGTGACTATGTTCAATTTCAGGGATGCTACATATGCTTATGGAAACAGATCTAGATGGAACACAACAGGAACGTGTTAAAATTGCCCAAGCTAGTGGAAAAGCTCTTCTTTCAATTATAAATGAGGTTTTGGATCAGGCAAAAATCGAATCTGGCAAGCTAGAACTTGAACCTATGTTGTTTGATCTGCGGGCAATTTTGGATGATGTCTTGTCACTCTTTTCTGACAAGTCTCAGGAAAAAGGACTTGAGGTACAGCGTAGCAACTATTATTCCTTCTTTACCGTTGTTTTAGCAAACTACTTTTTGGAACATGGTGCTTATATTTGATTGTTTCACAACTCTATTCTTGCATTTGTATGATCAACTTGTTGGGAAGAGCAGTTGGCAGTATACATCTCTGATAAGGTTCCAGAAATGGTAATTGGTGATCCAGGGAGATTTCGACAAATCATCACCAATCTCATGAGTAATTCCATTAAAGTAAGTCTTTGATGAGCTATTTACAACATTCTTTGGATATGACTAACTTATATTTGAAAGTTGATGAGCAACATTTGGAATCACTCACAACTGCAAAAAATTTCTCTCCATGTTGCACCAATGTAAGAGGAAATATGATCCCTCTTAAAAAGAAATTAAACTTATACTTGACAAGAACAAGATTTGATATTGTCATACAGTGTACTGTGCATTTTGTGAAGCTTTTGCTTTTGCTTTTGCTTTTGTAGTACTGTCCAGATTGGCTGCTTAATTATTTACGAATTAGCACCATTACCTACTTGCTATATGCCAGATGATTTTTACTTTTTTCTCGTGACTTAAATTTTTTTATATGAAAAAGTGTGAAAATTATCTAGTCTTTATCTTCACCTTATTGGTGTTTAGTGTGAAGAGTACTGGACGGTAACTAATTTGTACCAAATCTAACATGCTTGCTATTTTCTTTTTTAATTAAAGTTGTATGCACTTTCTCGCCAATAAGAAATGTGCTTCTTTTTCCTTCTCATTCTTTTTGACAGTTCACAGAAAAAGGACACATCTTTGTCACTGTCCATCTTGTTGAAGAGGTCATTGAGTGGAGAGAACCTTCCCCTTTGAACACCTTGAGTGGTTTGCCGGTTGTAGATAGACGAAAAAGTTGGGAAGGATTTAGAACTTTCAGTAAAGAGGGTTCAAATAATACTCTCTTGTCAACCTCTGAATTCATCAATCTAATCGTTTCAGTTGAGGATACAGGAGTAGGGATTCCTTTGGAAGCCCAATCTCGTGTCTTTACTCCTTTTATGCAAGTTGGTCCTTATCTTTCCCGAATAGGGGGCACTGGTATTGGTTTAAGCATAAGCAAGTATCTGGTTGGCCTTATGAATGGAGAAATTGGGTTTGTAAGTACCCCAAAGATTGGATCAACGTTTACATTTACTACTGTTTTTACCAATGGCAGCTCCAGTTCAAATGAGTGCAGAAGTCAAAAACCGAATAACCAATCTAGTAGCATTTCTTCAGAATTCCAGGGAAGGACTGCGTTAATTGTGGATCCAAGACCTGTCAGGTCCAACGTTTCTAGGTATCATATCCAACGGCTTGGGATTAACGTTGAAGTGGCTTGTGACCTGAATCACTGTTTATCCACTGTAACAAGTGGAAATAAAGTTTTTGACTTGATCCTTGTAGAACATGAAGTTTGGGATGCGGATTTAAATTGCTCTTCCTCTTTTGTTGATAATTTGAAGAAATTAAAAAGTGTTCCTAAACTCTTCCTTCTAGCTAATTCTATAAGTTCTCCGGATGAACCAGCAACATCTGGTGTTTATACTCCAAGTATTCTTAAGAAGCCTTTGAGGGCAAGTATGCTGGCTGCATCTTTACAGCGAGCAATGGGTATCAGGAGCAAGAAGAATCCCCGTAATGGAGAGCTGCCGGGTTTGTCTCTGTGCAACCTTCTTCGCGGAAGAAAAATTCTCATTGTAGATGACAACAATGTGAACTTGAAGGTTGCTGCTGGTGCTTTGAAAAAGTATGGAGCTGAAGTGGTATGCGCTGAGAGGGGGGAAAAAGCAATACAACTGCTTAAGCCACCCCATCAGTTTGATGCGTGCTTCATGGATATCCAAATGCCTGAGATGGATGGGTATGTTACAATTCATCTTTTAAAAAATGGTTCCATGTGAGCCTTGATCGTAAATCTTTGCTTGTCAGCTTTCTTTAAAGTTTGTCAGTGTATCAATCTTAGCCTTCCATTCATCTGACCCAGCTTCTTGGGCTTCTCTTACTACCTCTTTTCAGATTTGAAGCTACAAGGAGAATTAGGGAGGAAGAGTGGAATGTAAATAGCCTTACTCAAAATGCAAATATGTCGATTGAATCCTATAGTAATGTTTCAAATTGGCATGTTCCGATACTGGCTATGACTGCGGATGTGATTCAGGCCACTCAGGAGAACTGCCTAAAATGTGATATGGATGGATATGTTTCAAAACCATTTGAACCTGAACAACTCTATCGAGAAGTTTCGCGTGTTTTTGACTCAGCTTCGAATTCCAATTTGTAGACAGTTTTAATAGATGGCGTATTGAAGATAAGCACGCACCGGCCCTTGGTTCTCCAGTGCAACTTGGAGTGCTTGAATGAGTTGAACATTTACCATGAGTGAGTATCACATTGTTACATCGATTACGGCATCAGTAGCCTTAACATGTTCCAAGTTTTTTGTTTGGCTGAAATTGCCCGTGCATTTCTTATGCTTATGATTATCCAGCACTCAGGAATCTAACGTTTTGATGTGCTTGTCATCCAACAGGAAGCTGATTGTTTTATGGGGGAGAGTGTATATAGAAGCCGTAATTGATTGGTGGGGCCTGAGTTTTGATTTGATGGTTTTAGGGTCCATTTTATCATTGTAAAGTTGGATCTCAGTCCCAATTCCAAACAATATCACTGGGTTGGTTTTGTAAGATCCATGTGTAGAGGTAAAGTTCTTAGAGTAGGACATCATCCAAATTCAATTACCACTTGCAGGTGGATACAGAGAATCCATCTAGTTTAAGCATGCTGTAGAAGCTCCGTTGATTCCATGCAGTAATAAATTGATAAAGAGTTTCAGAAAGAACTTTTTTCTGAGGATTATTGTTTGTACCATAGACATAGATATGTAGATATCTTAGATTCAGTGAAAAGGGTATGACGGCAGAGACAGACAGTTGTGTAAATACTATGAATAAAAGTTTGTGTAGCTCTTATTCCATTCTTCTCAGTTTTGGTGTATCGGGGACATTATATAATGCTTCCGAGTAATTTCATTTTATGCATTTTGGGGGATCAAGTGTTATTCTGACAGCTTGAGCCCAGGAATAACGTAAAACACTTCATGCTGCCAATCATCTCTCTTAGCTAGTTCAAGACTATTATCCCACACCAAAGTTGATGTACTTAATCTAACCAACATAATTCTATATAGTGTTATTAATTGAACGGATGCTAACATCAGTGTGTTTTAAAAATTAAGTAATTACTGGTGTAACAAGTCGATATGTCCGAGTGGTTAAGGAGACAGACTTGAAATCTGTTGGGCTTCGCCCGCGCAGGTTCGAACCCTGCTGTCGACGACACGTATAAAATAATTTTTGTGCTCCTGTGAATGAGTCAATGAATGAAGATGTTTTCCATCAGCAACAACTCAGCTCCCTCCCATTTTATGTTTTGGCATCTTCTGTGAAATTGGTCAATGAAAAAGGACTCTTTGGTATTTAAAAACCAATAACCTCATCTCTTGCTTTAATGGGCAGTGGACCTTTTCGGACAACAATAGGTGAGATAATGATATTGTTAATATAAATACAATTCGATGGTTCGTGTTGACTCGTGCGTACCCTTATTACAAATCGCTTCAGTGGAAACAGACATAATCATGCACGATTTATTTGTCTAAAACGTCATTTTATTGGACCTACATGTATTAAGTTAAATTTAACTTGATCAAAGAATTTCCCTTCTCTTTAGTTTTTTTTAACAATGCATGTATAACTTAATATATGGACTATAGATGGTTGTAACACTTTGTATATCATATTATCATTATCGCACCTAATCTGAAGTTCTGCAATAAAGCGGGAGGTTTGATAGTGCGCAATCTTATCCCAACAAAATAGAGAGCTATTTATGGTAGACTTGCATGCAGATGTGACAATAAAAGAGTGATGCAAGTTATATGTATATCATATCTTGCAATAAAATGCATATCTCATTCTTGGACATCTAGTTAAAATTGTATAAATTATAATATATGAATGTGTTCATAGTTATCAACATTTAAAAGACTAAACTGGATTTACTGATTTGACTGTAATAATTAAAAATTAGTCAACTTTTTGATTTATTTTATAAAATAATTCGTGTGTGAACTAATAAACTAGCTAAATTTGTAAACTGAATTTTGTTTAAAAAATCTAAAACAATATATTATCATTCTCTTTTTTCAATCGATTTTTTTTATTTTGAACAATTTTTAGTTTTAGCCTTTAAAGGTTCTCTTATTCAATCAATATAATTATTGGTCTTCCTAAGATCCAAGTTAGTTATGCCTTCTGTTTATTAATCAATATTCACTACAACTGATATATATTTATCTTCTCGATTCTCTTTACCATTTTATGGTATGCTTTTTTTCTTTTTGTTTGATCTTAGGTTTCTAGAAAAATACATACAAAATACTTTTCCGGTGCTTAAGAGGACTCAAGTATGCTTTTAAATCAATTGTAAAATAGTTATGCATTCGTTTATTTTAATTATAAAAATGACTATTGTTACTTTATGGAAGCATTATGTATCTCCTTTTGTTTCTCCTCAAATACTTACCATATTCCATAAGAATTTTGAATTAATTGCTAAAAGTCTTGGTGATTTAACTAATGGAAAACATTCCATGTTAATGGCATGTATCATCTCCTCTTTCATTTATGATTTTTGGGGTATATGATAGGTAGGAAGCTAAGTATTTTAGTTTAGAAACATTCTTTTTCTATGATTTGATGAGCTTTGTGGATGATTTCTTTTGGTAATTAAAATTGACCATTATTTTATAATTGAATTATTTTGATCTTAAGCACATAGATTGACAATTTTTAGAAGGAATTGTTTATATATGATCTATCTTTCCCTAAAAAATATAATTTAATACATGACCTAGCATGTATATCTACTTTCAACAATCTATTTCATGTCTAAAATAAAGTCTCACTATATCTATTGCCACATACATACAATCAGTAGAAACTAATTTACTAGACAATTCAGGATTCATAAATAAGAGAAGCACAAACAAATTAGATTTTTAACTACTTGATCTAATTAAGAAAATAATTTGTTCCCGCTAACTTAACTTTCTAACTCTATCCTTAGTTCTGATTCTGAGGGCATTGTCCCACATATGGCTTTAACTAACTAAAAAAGGAGATAAAATTAACATATAAGAATAGTTTCATCATTGAAGGAAACTTGTGATT
>JAOQMP010000003.1:8277960-8298152 GCA_027563575.1 Erythroxylum pedicellare
AATATATTAAATAAAGTATATTAAATTGATAGTAAACAGATTGGTTAAAAAAGAAAAAAAAAATACTTTTTATTACTTCATAATTTTTTTGAAAACAAACGACCTCTTCGACTGAAATGTCGAGGCTGTGAATTTCGATCAAATTACCATTTTCTTCAGTCGAACATTTATTCCCAAGCACTGGATCGTCCATCTTTACACTTGACTCTTTGAGGCATCCCACTCTTTCCCAGATCATACGACTTAAGACTTACTTTTCGCCATTCAAGCCCAAATCCACATGCGGGATCTCTGGCATGTTAAGAGCAGGAAGATAAGCTGCTTCTGGGGATTGTTGCGTAGAAGATGAGTTCTGTTTCTCTGCTTCTTGGATATTGGTCTTCACCAACCCACTCAGCAAGCTTCCAAAGGATTTAAATGGGTGGCTCAATCCATCCTTAACTTTCAAGATCAGTGACACCTCTGAAACTTGCCACACAACTGTAAGCACGATCATTACCGATAACAGGCAGTGAGTTACCGTGTTTTGCCTCTTCAACTTTCTAAGCTCTTTCACTATCTCCTCTCCACCATCTAATCGACCCGCCTTCTCATCTTCCTTCAACTCGCTGCCGACGAGACTCTCCGCCGTCTTCTTTTTAGGATTCTCAGAGCTGCCATCTTCTTTTAACGACTCAAGCTGTTACCATACGCTAACACTTATTGATAGATCTTTCCATCGTGTTAACGTAGATTTCATCGAAATCTCATAGCGCAAGTACTAAATATTTCAGATTCATTTGGCTTTCCGTTTCTCAGAAACTCATAATCAATTAATCGCCGTTAAAGAAAACCAAAAGGATAAATAACGAAAAGAAATGTTGATCAGCTCTTGAATAAGATGACTATTTAGATGAGCAGGTAACAGTATGAATGAACTAAATTACTACCTCAGCAAGCAATTTGGAGAGGAGAAGCTGATCGTTCTCGTCATGGGTCAAGAGAGCAATATCAGCTTCATTTTCCTTCTCTGCTAACATTTTCTTGATTGCCTGATCGAGAAGCTCCAGCTTCCGACGTGATTCCATGTTTTCTTTTTCCGTTTCACCAAAAAATCGACAACTTAATAACAGAAAGAAAGGAAAAGATGGGCTTTGCTTGTCCACAAAAAGCTCTTTACCGATTCAGGCTAGAAGTCAAACTCCATAGCCCACAACCCAACCGCCCAGTTTAGCCAACTATAGATTGACACGTGGCGACTGCTACATCACCCCAAGTAAAGCATCCGTAATGGAATTTAGGTTGTGAGGGAATGATAAGGGACTCTTTTAGTTTAAGTGAAATTGTGGGTTCAAATTTTTCCTATATATGCATTTATTTAAAATTTGATATAGAACTTTGCTTTTCACAAAAGTCCTACCTGACTTGAGCAAAGATTAATTTAAGTGTGGATGGCTTAAAAGTATCTTCTATAATTTAGACCCGCTTAAGATATCTTGTGAGCAACCGGAAAGAAAAAAGCACTCGTAATGTATCATGTTTCGATCCGGTTATAGTGTTTCATCCTGATTTATGTACATAGTTATGTATATTCTATATAAATGATAATAATCCCTATTATTTTTACGACCTATGTTTATAGGTTTTCGCTTATACAGTTTGAAGTTTTTCTTCTGTTATTAATTTCTCTTTGCAAATAACAATCTACAGGTTTACAATATTATTGAAAAACACTGAATATTTTTTATGCATTCAGGGTAGTTTATAAGGTCAATCTTGTGACAATGTTTTCCTTTATATTTTTCAATCTTTGACCTTCGCTTTCATGACTTTATAGCTCCTTTGTAAGTTTTGTAGAAGCTTAAGAAATGTCTTTTATTTCTTATTGATAGAATTAAATCTTATTCATATACACATACGTGTGTGTGTGTTTTTTTTTTTAATCGTCGTTGCTTTCATGCCATTCACTTTTCTCTTGCCATTGTTTAAGGTCTTATTGTGATTGTCTTATATAGCTTGTATTGGGTGTTAAGGTTCTAGTGGTTACTTTAACTTTTGATGATAGTAGTAGAGCTAAATTTTTAGTGAGTTTTGGAGTTAGGACGAGAAAAGATATTGATAAATTACAGATAAGTTCCTAAAATATCGACTCTTATAAGGAAGTCATTAAAATTAGTGAAAATTTTAGATAAACATAAAATTCATATAGAGTGTATCCATGAAACAAAATGAATGGAGATTAAAGCAAAAGAGATCAATGGGTTAAAAATTTAGTATTCACAGTGTCGAAACAACAGATTGATTTAAGTATCTTGGTTATCAAAGAACTCGTACATCATATTATAGAAGTAAAAATGACTAACAATAAGATCTTGTCCTTAAACATTGTGGTGAAAGATGTTGTTTTCAATATGGCGTATACTTATACACCCTAAGTAGGGTTTGAAGAATAACTTAAGCATCAATTTTAACAAGAGCTAGATGAGGTGATTCAACATATTTTCGTTAATGAGAAAGTCAATATAGGAGGAGACTTTAATGGCCATATAGGAGTGACCTCAAAGGGGTATTTGTGTACTCATAGGGGTTTCGAATACAAAGATAAGATTGATAGTGGGACTACATTGTTAGATTTTTCGGTAGCATTTAATGCGGTGGTAGCCAACTCTTTTTCAACAAAAAATGAGGAGCATCTGTTGACTTTTAGGGGCAGAACTACAAAGACTCAAGTTGACTACTTTTTTGTAAGGTGAAGTGATCGATCAAGTTGCAAGGATTACAAGGTGATACCTAATGCGTACTTGTCAACTCAGTATAGATAGTTAGTTATGGATCTTATAATTAAGGAATGGAGAAAGTAGCTAAGTTATCGGAGGTGTACTAAAGTTAGATGGGGGAATATAAAAGGGGGACATTATGGAACAACTTAATGATAGAGTAATGTTTGGAGAAGAATGAAAACTAAAAAGGAGATGTTAACAGGATGTGGGGGGAAGTAACAACTCTTTAAAGAATGTAACTAAGGAGATCTTGGAAGTTTCTAAAGGGTTATCGACAGTAAAAAGGAGTCTTGGTGATAGAATAAAGATATATATGAAAAGGCGAAGATTAAAAAGGTAGTGTATCAAACACGAATATAGAGAGGATAGTTAATAGAGATAATTACAAGTTGTTAAAAAAGATGTGAAGATGATAGTCTTAGAAGTCAGCCTTTAAGAGATGATATCAACGATTGAAAACTAAGGATGGAGAAAAAGATATATTTAAGTTGGCAAGAGCTAGCAAACAAAAAGGAAGAGATTTAGATTCAATTTGTTGTACAAAAAGTTGAAGCAGGACAATTGCTCATAGGTGAATATGAAATCAAAAGAAGATGACAGAGATATTCTATAGCCTTTTTAATGAAAGTAGATATGACAATATTTTCTTGTATAATCTTAACATTTCTGAGAAATATTGTAGCTTCATTTATTTCTGCCAGATCACAAGAAAAAAGTTAAAGAAGCTTTGAAGAAAGGGAAAAGTGAAAGAGTAGTAGAATTTGATGAGCTACACATAAAGGTATGGAAGAGCCTAAGAGAAGATGATTTTACTCAGTTAATCAAGCTTCTCTGATTTTACTCAGATAATCAAGCTTTTTAAAGTGATCTTCAAATGCGCCAAAATGCTAAATTGGTGCAGACTTAGCACATAAGTCTCTCTCTATAAAAATAAAGAGGGCATCCACTACTATAACAACTATATAAATATCAAACTACTTAGTTACTCTATGAAGTTATGAAAGAGATTGATTAAGAAAAGAGTGAGAAATGATGCACCTATCTTGTAAAACCAATTTAGTTTTATGTAAGGGAGGTCCAGGACAGAAGCTATACACTTTCTTAAATGATTAATGGAATATTATAGGGACAAACAAAGAGACATATACATAGTTTTCATTGACTTAGAGAAGACTTATGGTAAGGTATATAGGGAAGTCATATAGAAGTGTTTAAAAGTTAAAAGAGTTTATGTAACTTATAGACGAATCATTAGGGATAAATATAAAGGTGTTAACCTAGAATAAAGACAACGGAAGGAGAAATAGAAGATCTCGCCTTAATCATCTTCTTACTCTTCAAACTGTCTTCGACAGAAAGCCCACATAGAACCCCTATTCCACCTTTAGAAAGAAAGAAATTTCTTAGAGATCCAACCCTAATCTCTAAAGTTGTAGAGAAGGAGATGTCTACCTGTGGAATATAGTCGGTTGGAAGAAGATTGGAAAACAACAAGGCCACTGAAACACCTAGAAGTCACAAAGAGTGTCTTGGGAATGAAGAAATGTCTCAGAGGAAACCCTAATCGCTAAATAAGGAACGTGAAGAGGCTGATTACCTTTGAAGAAGAATCCTTTGGAAGTCGACTGAAGACCTTGTCGATCGCCAGAGCTAACACCACCTCCGAAACATCTCTTTAGCGCCAGACACGGCCACAACAAATTGCCCATCTGAATTGGAGAAAAATCCAAAGTCACGAGAAAGACATTGGTGGTTTTACCCTCATAGTCAAGGTAGGTAATATTAGAACGGTGTTGTCTTGTGTTAGTAATCCTAAGATAAAACACTGTAGTATTGATCTTACTGATGAGTTGTTGCTTTAGTAGATTATGATGGTTTTAAGTCTCCACTCTCTAATTTTATCCCATTAATGAAATTTTTTAATTTCTCAAAAAAAAGTATTTGTCTATTGCTATCAGGCTACATCAGGGATTCTCGTGAAGCCCCTTCCTATTTACAATAGTTATGGATGAGTGCACCAAAAATATTTAAGGGGATATGTCTTGGTGTATTTTATTTGCTGATGATATTATTTGAGTGAATGAAACAAAAGAGTGTTAGTGTCAAGCTTGAAATTTAGAAAGATAGGCTAAAGTTGAGAGACTTTAAATTAAAGAGGACTAAGACTAAGTACTTATATTGTAACTTTTTAGGTCATATGATTGCATTCAATGTGGAGATAAAGATTGATTCAAAAGATATACCACAAAAAGATTGTTTTAAGTATCTTAGATCTATCATCTAAAGCAATAATGAGATAGATAACAACATAGTTTACTGTATCAAATCAAGGTGTCTTAAATGAATTAGCGCATCAAGAGTTTTATGTAAAGAAAATACCACTCAAGCTAAAAGATAAATTTTAGTATTTAATAATTAGGTTAGCTACGCTCTATCATGCAGAGTTTTGGCCCATCAAATATGTATATAGTTATAAGTTACTAGTGACAGAGATGAAGATACTCTATTAGATGTACATTGGATGTACAATCTTACAAGAAGAGATAAGGTCTGAAACGTAGTGGTAAGAGACAAGTTAGAGGTGGCTAACATTGATGGTACATTAAGGAAAACAAAACTTATGTGGTTTGAATATCTTAAAAAGAGTTATCATAACGCTCCATTAAGAAGATACTAAAAAATTGTATTTAAAGACTGAAGAAAAGAAGAGAAAGACCTAAAAAGAATTAATAAAAAGGGATCAAATATGATATGATTTTACTCAGAACTTATTGAAAACTTAGCCTTCAAATTTTAACAAACTACAGTATAAGTAAAAGATTTTACATAAAGAGGTCATTCTCTTTTTAGAAGTCTTTTGAACTTTTTATTTCATTTCTTATGTTTTGTATTTAGCTTAAATAAAACAAATTATTTTATTTATTTGTTTCTTATATTTTCTCTTTCAATTATTTGTTTTTATTTACTTATTTGTCTCCTTTTTTCTATTTACTTATTGACTTATTTATATTTTGATTTTCTTTAATTTAATTTTGATTTTTATTTTTAAGCAAGTTTGTTTATGTTTATTTTCTTTAAACTATTTTCACTTTTTCTTTTTCATATAAATCAATCAAAATTAACTTCTCTATTAATTAAAAATAAAATCGCATACTTCTAACTTTCCGGATTACGCATTTGAAATTTTTGATCAGTCATTATTATTGTTGTTATTATTGTTGATGATCTCTATTGTTTACGCAGAAAATAAAGTAACTTCCGATTTGTACGAGAATAATAATCTCAACCTATCAAAAGCCATTTACACCAAATACCAATAAGCATTTACAGACAATATGAGAACATGATGAAACTACGAAATCAGGCAATTTTTCAGTGTAACCCTATGTTATGTAGCCTTCTAAATAACTTCTAATTTGTACGAGAATAATAAAATCAACTTAGCAAAAGCCATTTACACCAAATACCAACAAGCATTTACATACTATGAGAACATGATGCAACTATGAAATCAGGCAATTTTTCAGTGAACGCTACGTTATATAGCATTCTGGCATGCACGACTACGAACTGTATGCACTTTACTAGTTTGTCCCTCTACTGGAACTCAAACAGCTCGTCCCTGTCAGAGACATCATCCACAGATGTTAGTGTAGCTGCTTCGCTCGAATCACCAAGTTCAGCCTGCAAGAATTATTCAACAACTCACGATTACGGCAATCAAAATTTTCAGGTGCCAATTTGAGAAATTGAACTGTACAGTGTACACTAAATATAGGAATCGGATTTGTCACGTATTTGTTTCCGCGCATGTGAGGTTCAATTTGGTAAAATATTGCCATTCACGAAAATTGATATTTTGATAGCATATACTGTGAAGGTATTTTATTCAACTGGAAGCTCTCACCGTTATTTACCAGATTCTCAGCCATAACTAGGTGCATGATACAATAAACCAAAAAGATGAGCTGCAGAAAAGTGTTAAGCCCTGACATTTACATGCACTTCAAACCAAAAAGTTCACGTGGCTAATTCCTATGGCCAAGGTAATCAAGAGTAGTGTCTTCACTGATGCAAACAGTTAGTAGGACCAGTGCTCCATTCCCCAAATTTCATGTCAACAGGAGTTTATCGTACCTTAGCTTGGTAGTATCTTTCCAGCATCCGATGGTACTGCTGGCGTGCTTCAGGAGAATCAACCATGTTGAGAACACGATGGACAGCCTCCTCAATAGCTCCATCTACCTTCTGTTTACGGAACACCTTGAGAATATCTTCATCTTCGCTGCTTTCATCAGCATGCCCTGTCTCATTCCGGAAGCCTCGCAAACCAACTCCTTTACGACGCCACCGCAGCACAGCCTTGTCCATAATTCCAACAGCCCAACAAATTACCTTGTACTGCTTCCTAACCCGATAGCCTCTCACGTGAGCCTGCCAGATAAAAAGGGTATGACCTTTAGTACATGACCTCTCAAGTTTAACATTTTCCGTGAGCCGCATTGTGCGTAGCATATGCAAATTTTTGCAAGTTAAAGTTCTATTTGGTCTACATACATAAAACTGAAGGTTGTTAACAATTTATAAACATTAATCTTTCTTTTTTTTTTCTTCAGGCACATAGAGAGTATTTACTGGAGCTGAAACATGAAAAAGAAAAGGAAAATAACTAGTACCTGTATCTTCACAACTTTTTGTCGTAATGCAAGAAAATCTTTGCGACCTTTCCATCCACGATACTTCTTCTGTATAGATAGAGCGGCTGAATTATAATCTCGAGCAGTACCAAAGGCCATCTTTGTTGCCACGGAGAGCCCTGGAATATCACCATAGACGATACCATACTCATCTGTACTAATAGCAGAATTAGATTCTCTATGTTGACGCTTTTTAAAAGAATGTGCTCGGAAAGCAGCCTGTATCCGTGCAGCTGCCTGAGCTGCGTTACGAACAGCAGCTAAGGTTTGTTTCATTGAAACCTGATCTTCACCAGCAGCTAAGCTCATAGTTGAGATGCTATTTACAGTTCCTTCTGCTTGGACCTCAGCAGAGCCTTTAGAAAGCACAGTTTCCTCAAGTCTGAGGGACGAAAGATGGCTAGTCAGTGCCACCTCAGAAAGATAACCTGCAAGTCCTTTATGCCCACTCGTGGCAGCAATAAATGCTGGGGTTTTGCCAACAGGGTCTTGTGGATTAGGATCCGTCACAGCTCCAGCTGATGCACCACAAGCTAAAAGAGCCGCAACCATATTTTCCCTGTTGTACAGAATAATCTACATCATTCAAGAATTTGTACAAATCTAACCATTTGAAATAAGTTTTACCAGATTTAAACTTGTAGATTAGAAACCGATCTGTTGCTTTAGTTCATAGTTAAATTATATCCCTCCAGCTGTCCCTGGAAACTAGTTAAGCATTACAATTTCTGACATTCAAAGATTCTGAGCACTGATGCTAGTTTGTTTCAAATATAACGTTCTTAAAAGACAAAGATTCAAATAAAGATTGTTCATGTGCAAGAATAAAGTTCTGGTTTACCTTCCAAAACGTGCAGCCCAGTGAAGTGCAGTCCACCCATTAATGTCACGGAAATCTATACTGACACCTTTACTAAGAATTGGACTCAATGCCCACTCAAAGCCCAACCCAGCAACCATATGTATAATTCCTTGCTCTTTCTTGGACAAGGAACAACCAGAATCATCAAGTCTTTCTTTGGACCTAGAAGAAAGCCATTGACACAATTTGTCTTTTACAAGCTGTTGCATAAGCCAGTCAATAGTGCTTGATGAGGTTCCAATGCCAAATAAAAGAGCCTCTATGACATGACCCCATGATTCATCATTTGCTTTCAGTTTTCTAAGCAAATGAATTCCAGTTTCCATGCTTTCTCCTTTCTGTACAAGGGAATCAGACAGAAGCAACTGCACAAACCTGACAAGTAACAATAGTTCTTCTGGACTCTTGGTTGCTTCCACTGGGGATTCATTACAGTGACAACAACTAGTAGCTTTAGCTCGATACTCAAACTCTCGGATCTCACTGCAGGCCTCCCTATTGCCAGCAGTAATGCAGAGACTGACCTTTCCAGGAAGGTGAGGAGGAGCTTCACAGCGAATAACTCCTTCCTGAACGATTTGAAGAGGGACCTCAATGTCACCAAACATGCATGCTAAAGCAGATTCTGATGGATCACAAAGAAAAGACCCAACAATGATTACCTGCATAAAAAGAACTCAATCTCATTAAGTCTCCTCTATAAAAACTGATAACTGAACCTAACTCACTCTAAAAGACACCTTAAGAAGAAGAGGATGCCAAAGCATTAAAAGCTTGATATGCTCATGCCCCTAGTTTTTGTGGGACATGAAGACATTTAACACACCCATGAATGAATACTGGATGTGTGAAGTTTGCAGAATTAAACATGTATGGGTGGCTGAACATCAAAATAGGGGTGACGCCGATATCATGATAAATTGGGCCTAACTCCACCCCAAAAGACTCCTCAAGGGATTATCATGCTCCTATGCACTCAACAAAGACAACAAAGGAAAATGTAGCCACTAAAAATGCTCGTACTCATGCTTATGCTTATTCAATCACTTGGGATTGCCCTATAACTTCATACCTAGTAGGAAAATGGAGAATCATTTTTATTAAATCTAGTATTCTGCCGAGTAAAGACAGAGAAAGTCCATTTCTACAGTTCATAAAAGCAACGAGTAAGCAGGTTCTTTAGTGTCAACTCACAACAAAAAGAGTAATAGTGCAGCAAAGATTTCAAGAAGACAGAACCAAGATGCAACATACTTTTGTAGCTTCAGTAGGATAACCCCACTCTGGGGATATTTCATGGATTCTGAACTTCTGTTGTTGTGCAAGAGTCAAACTTGAGCCAACTTCAATAGGCAGTTGGGTGTGCTCATACAGCATCCCAAAGTAGCCAGAACTGATGTCGTGAATTTCTGGACTCAGAGAATAGGGTGACATTTTGACACTTTCAAGTTCTTGAGGTATTGAAGTAGAAGCTGATAACATATGAGAATCATCAAAAAAGTCATTAGCTAACGAAATTTCTGTATCAATAACTATTAAAAGCAGTGGACATACAGTTTCCAACATCATTCCTATTGAAATTTTGCCAACAAGTTTGTTCTTCACCAGTAACTTCGTTGCTCAAAGTAGAATGGGGCTTTTCCTGCTATAGAACATGAAATGGATGTAGTAACAAAACCTAAAACCAGGTCTGCACGAAAAGAAACAAACTAGTTTCCTAAAAACTGAAAAAAAATATAAGCACATGCCACAAATTGAAGAAAACACTGAAGCAAATAACTCTGAAATATAACAAGCTTCAATGTATCCAAGTGTTTCACCTGGAAATCAATTGGTGATAAAGTGTTACATGATTCCAACATCTCATTCCAGGATAAGGATTCTTTATTTCCATCTTTGTAATCACGAGAATAAGACTGCTGATAGGCATCACAACTACCTAGAAACCATAATCACTACTATCAGCCCTTTCCGTTCATCTTTCAATAAACAACAAAGAAAAGTAATGAACAAAAGCTCCATACAGTCAAATCCAACTAGCATAAGACTGACACACAGTTGAACTTAGTTGAGCAAAGAAAAGAAGAGATGAGAAAGGTATACTTATATGTAACAATTCAGTATTAAGGATATTTTATTAAGTAGTAAAGCTTGAGCAACAATCTGAAAAGAAAGAATATAATAGGTAAATCAAATAATTTAAAAGAAAAGATGTATGCTAGATATTCTAGCATATATGATTTAAGTAGAAGTTTAAAACCTGCCCACAGGTAAATTTAAAATTGCAAACCTCCATCCTGAAGGAATTCCATATTGTTTGCTTGCGGTTGCATCCCGCAACTCTGGTTGCCTACAATATATCCTGGTTTATCTTGAGAAGTGACAGATTGATATTGCTTGGACATCTCCCTTCCATGTTCCAATAGTTCAGAATTATTTATGGCCTCTTGCTGACTGTCCAATGTATCAATATCTTTGATGTTCTCATCGTTCAAACTCAACTGCTCTTCCAACTTCCGTAAAAATTGACTAACTTCAGTTCTAGGATAACTAGCTAACTCTGCAGTATAGTCTACCCCATCATCTTTGATGACTCTTTCAGAACTAACTTCGGCATACCCTGGGCTATACAATTTCTGGTGGAGCTCCAATCTATCACTCACCGCAGAGGTAAATCCCTGATTTTCAGTGGTATAAGAGCTTGTACTAGGAACCAAAGTAGAAGATGATGCTGGTGACAACTCTGTAGTAGATGCAGGAGATAGCTTTCCCTATAGACATAAAAGTAACCACCATATAGTTTAAAGCTCAAAACAATTTTCTTCCAGAATGTCAAAATGTAAACTGACAGAAGTATTTTGTTGTTTAGATGGACCAAAAAAGTTTAGCAACTTTGACAATCAACTTGTTCCAACTTCCGTCGGAACTGAAGAGTCTAGATAATAAACTTCGAATCATCACCATCAAAGCCCATAAATACTCAATATTTACATTAGTTTCTGAGAACTAACCTCAGTAATCTCCCTATAATGGACAAGAACAATGTGCTCGTGCGCCCTATAAAAAAATGAGTTATAAGCAAATCCAAAAAGGAAATAACCATCTTTTTCTCGTTCAGTTTAAAGATAATTTTCCAATTATGTGAATAAGTCACCCGTCCAATTCCAAGATTTCATAGTCTCTCTCAGCACTTCTTCAAGATCAAAGGCAAAAATTTATAAACTAAGAAAAAGAGCACCTAAAAGTATAGGCATACATACGGGTCCAGCATCCAGTAGCTTCTTCTCTGAAAATTTGGGTTCTGTTCTCCATGGGCGTAATAACAATTTAAAGTTTCAACATTACCCACCTACAAATGAACAAAAATGCATCAACTACAGGAAAAAAGATAAAAGAATAATATACTTGCAAACACACAAACAGACATAAATTATGTCCCTAAACACTAAATTAAATTCCTAAACCACTCAGCACAGCTATTTCCTTCATTTTCCATAGTACCAGATGAATCATGTAGAAAACCCAAGATATGCAAACACATTGGGATATAAACCTTAAGTCGTTCATGCGCCTCTCCAACGGTTCTTCCATCTTTCTTTTTACGCCAATTATGACCATCTCTACGGAAAAACCGAGTCACCTTCTTGTTGAAAAGAAACACCGATCCACCTAGTCAAATATTAGCAAAAATGATAGTTAACCCAATTACCAACAGAAGAACATTGGCACTGAAGATGGGCATATAAAAACAAGGAACATACTACTTGGCTTATGCACAGGCTCTTGGGTGAGTTGGTACTTTCCTTGATTCTGTAAAATTGACAAGATCTCTGGTGGCTTCAGCCACCTCGCCTGCGCTTCTTGAAACAGCTTATCTATATCATCTCCTGAAATTTATGAAGAAAAGCACAAAAAGTTGCTTCTTGGTAAAAGTAACTTAGTTAAGAAAAAAACAAGTGATGAAGAAGAGAACAGGAAATTGAAATTTAGTTTAGTAAACTGTCACCTGATTCCGACATGTGGGGAAAATTCGGGAACTTGAATAATTGGAGAGCAATGGCACGACTGAACGAGTTATTACATGTGACGAATCGACTAGTAGAACAACTGCAGCTGCTTGGAGCTGAAGACGAAAAGCTGAATCGAAACTGTGGGTGCGAGAGGGAGGGAGAGGATTTGTCGTCTGATATGGAAGCTCAGATGGTTTTGAGAGAGTCAAGGCTGGGGAGACGAGAGTGGTATAAGAAAAAGTGAAAAACGACAAGATGAAAGTAGGCGGATAAATATTTAAGAAATAGGAGGACAGACAGGGCAGTCATCGCTCAGATTTTGTTTTGGGTCTAATTTAATTTTAGTCTTTGTAATTTAATTTTATCTAACAATTAAAATAATATTATCTTCAAGTATTAAAAAGAGTTAGACATTATAAAATTAAATAGAATTAAATATCATAAAATGAAACGTCATTGTAGGCAATTAATTTAAATCCACGTAAAATTTAACTTGCCCCATAAGTCAGATACCTACTACACTAGTCTAATCTACTAGAGCATAGAGCATAGCATGCTTCATTGATTAGACGTTGATTCAGGTAACAAAAAATTTCAACTGCTTCCGACGATCTTCTTCACTCAATTTGCTTATTTAACTCAATAAACAAAAATCAGATATTAAAAGCTGTTAAGTGGGGCATTTCCGTCAGTAAAGACATAGTTGCCTTGTACACATCTCGGGGGTTGGGGTTGGGGTTGGGGTTGGGGCTGGGGCAAGTCAAGTAGGCTATAATGAGGGGTTGCCCACAGGCTATGGACAAAATATAAGTAGCAGAGCACCTTAAGGTTGAGCCAGATATATATTAATGACGTGCTATTATAAAACTAGCTATGAATAAAATCCTGCTTTCTAATAATGTGAAACAGAGCACCTTAAGGTTGAGCCAGATATCTATTCATGACGTGCTATTATAAAACTAGCTATGAATAAAATCCTCCTTTCTAATAATGTGAAACATCTTTCCTTAGATTTTTAGAGGTGGGAAGTTACGTCGCCAATTTGGGGTGGGTCCGACTCCAAAGTGTCCGGTCGTTTTTTCTTTTGAAGTTTCCCCAAGGTCCTCCTCCTCAGTGGTTTCCCGATTGCGTGTGAAATTTCGCCACAATTTTCCGGAGCTAGTGGAACTGCTTTACGCCTTGGCACAGAGCTTACAAATTTAATCAATCAAATCATGATAGTGACGCGCTCATCCTTGGACCTTCGGCGAAATTTCAAGACATGTACGTTTCAGGGTTTCCCTTATCATCGTCCCTCCAACCATATCATATTCTAATTATGCCTCAACGGCAATGAGGAAATTAAATATAGGAAGAGGAAGGATAAATATTTCAGATAATTTTTTAACATTACATGAATAAACCGTAAATTCTATAAAATTACAAAAATCCTTTAATATATTATTTTTTATATAATATAATAACGTTTCTTTAATTTTATTAATATTATTCTTACATATTTCTCACAAAATTACAATAATATCAACAACAACACTAGCTAACACGGGAAGTCTGAAAAAATGCACCAAGTATTCTTTAACTAAAACTACATATAGATATTAAATATGAAATATATAAATTTTCAAATATTTTTAATAAATATATTTAAATTATATTAAACTAATATATTAAATTATATAATCTAGAGTCACTTCATATTGTTAGGCGGAGACATGAATTCATGCATCATATGTACGATAAAGCAGTGGAAGTGTCGGAATCTAAATTCCGATTCATGACATCCTAAAATGCCTGATCTCAAATGCATGCATAAATACATTATATGGACATGGTATAACAGTACATGTACTTTTTGATTCTCCTCATTTCTTGATTCTTCTCCTTGCTTTGGTTGTTGCAAACACCAAACCCTTTCTTGATTACTTCAGAACACGTAAAGATGAAGAAAAAATAATGTGTAAAGGTGGTTAGAGCATCAAACTAGATGAGTTCAAGTATGTTGCATGCACTTTGATTCATGCAACAATTGCATAAATTGTATGAATAAGACTCAAGACACTTCTCTCTAACTCCAGAACTCTTCTAGACACCTTATTCTCTCACTTGAATGTGTTTGTGGCTAGTTTTCTCTTGTTGTTGAGCCGTCGGTCATGATTGTGTGGCCTACTTAATTGACAGCCTCGTCTTCGGTCACGATTGTGGCTTACTTAAAAACAATCATGTACACTTTGCTTTTCATCCGATCTTTTATGTGTGTGACCCTTAGACTCTCATTTATTTTGGGCACTTGAATTAACTCTTATTCCGAGCAAATCATGGATGGTTTCATGCCACTTGAATTGGCTCTTAATTCAAGCAAATCATGAAGGGTTTTATAATGCCAATTTACCGGAATATAATTGGATTAACACACAAACTCTTCGATAGTTAATTATTCGACTTATGAACCTTTCCACAGACAATCACCTCGCAATTCGTCCTTTCACCATACTTACCCCACTGGATTCGGAGTATGGATTATGTGTCAACTCCCATTAGACTGACTACATCATATCTAATCCAAGTGATATTAGTTCTTATCCTGGGATCTCATTATTCCATGTGTCATTGAAAACTCTCTTCATGACACATAACTACTCTAACTAGAGACTCCTTATTAATGACCCTGACAAGAGTCCATAGATATCATCTCTTTTTATCAGGAGTGGTAAATTCTTTATTGGCTACTCAATCACCTTCGAATATCAATAGTTGTAACTAATCACCATCTTATGAGCACCTCGTCTTGAGGCAACAAGGAATGATGTCAAAGCACAAGATCAGTATCCAAGATATCTTTGAGTACCCTAAAGATATATGCACCATTGCTATTATGAGATTAATCATTAACATTTGATAGATCATTCATATGATAATCTCATAGCGGGTCATCCGATGTACTTACAACTCTTAGTAAGCATTCACATGTTAACTTTAAATATCTCATGCTTACAATTGTGAGATCCATTGCTTGATCAAATCAATGAGTATAATAAGTGCTAGTCTATCCGGATTAATAATGCCATATCTTATTAATCATATGACTATGAATAATTTAGATACTAACATAATTGCACATGATAGGAATCTCATTATCATGATCTCATCATGATTTCCTTCATGTTGTGTTTTGTATCATGAACTTCATTAATTCAATTTAAGATCGACATCAATTCATAAATAAATAAATATCAAATTAATGAAAATTTGTCTTTCGCTTTATCAATCAAAATAAGTTGTACAAAAGTACTAAAAGTGATTGCCTTTAGAGCACTACTTTAACAATCTCCTACTTGCACTAAAGCTAATTGTCTTTGTATCTAATATCATAAGTGAGTACACTAGAATCAAATTTCATTTGAGGAAGTTGCTTAGTCAAAGGATCAACGATGTTATAATATGTGGACACTCTCTTTATCTTCATATCAGCTCTATCAATAATCTCCTTGATCAGGTGATATCTCCTGAGTACGTGCTTGGACTTCTTATGAGACCTTGGTTTCTTGGCTTGAGCAAATAGCCTCATTGTTGCCACAGTACAACAATATCGAGTCTACAATGCTCAGAACCACTCCAGGTTTCATAACAAACTTCTTGATCCAAACAGTTTCTTGTACCGCTTCCACAGCTGCAATGTACTCTGACTCAGTCGTTGAGTCTGCAGTCGTTTCTTATTTAAAGCTCTTCCAACTGACTGCTCTATTATTTAATGTGAAAACATAACCTGACTAGGATTTATAGTCATCCTGGTCAGATTGAAAACTGGTATCCGTAAGTCCACTCACTACGAGATCTCCATTTTCATATATCAAGAATACATCCTTAGTCATTCTTAAGTACTTTAGGATATTCTTGACAGCCACTCAGTGACACTCACAGGATCTAATTGATATTTGCTCGTAACACTTACAGCATACGATATATCGGGTCTTGTACATAACATAGCATACATGATTGATCCTATGCCGAAGCATACGAGATCATACTCATGCGAGTTCTTTCATCTTACGTCTTGGGACACATAGATTTCAAGATCCCATGAGTCATAAGAAGAAACCCTCTCTTGGACTGCTCAATGTTAAACATCTTTAGCACTTTACCTATGTATGTAGACTGCGAAAAACCTCGCAACTTTCTTGATCTATTTTTATAAATCTTTATTCCCAATATGCAAGTTGCTTCTCCAAGGTCTTTTATGGAAAAATTCTGGGACAATCAAACTTTGACTGATTGCAAACTGGAGACATCATTTCCTATTAGTAATATGTCATCCACATATAATACAAAGAATATGATAGCACTCCCACTAACCTTCTTGTACACATAAGGCTCATCAGGATTTTGTGAGAAACTAAATTTTTTTATTATCTCATCAAATCGGATGTTCCAACTCCTAGATGCTTGCTTCAATCCATAAATGAATTTATGAAGCTTGCATACCTTTTTGCCATCTTTGGATATGAAGCCCTTAGGTTGTATCATATACACATCTTCAACTAGGTTTCCATTAAGGAAAGCCATCTTCACATCCATTTGTCACATTTCATAATCATAATGAGTAGCGATGGCTAGGAGTATTCTAATGGATTTAAGCATGGCTACAGGGCTAAATGTCTCGTTACAGTCAACTCCTTGTCTTTGACGATGTCCTTTAGCGACTAGCCTCACTTTATAGGTATATTACCATCCATGTCAATTTTCTTCTTGAAAATCAACTTGCACCCTATGAGTTTTATGCCTTCGGGTGGGTTAACCAAAGTCCATACTTAGTTTTTAAACATGAAATCCATTTTGAACTTTATGGCTTGAAGCCATTTTTCTTATTCTAAACTCTTCAAAGCCTCTTTATAGGTTATAGACTCATTGTCCTCTATGAGCAATACGACATTTTGTTCACTTACGAGAAATTCATCTCTCTGGAACATTGCGTATCCTACTTGACCTACGAACATTTCATGTGTCAGAAGGTTCAACTATTATCCCATTTCCGTGAATAACAATCTCGAGTTCAGGCAGTTGATTTGCGTTTGTTTAAGCATCATAAACTTCATCAAGTTCGACTTTGCTCTCACTATCTTCTCTTAGAAGAAATTCTTTCTCTAAAAAGACAGCATGCGTTGAGACAAACACATTTTACTCTAAAGCACTATAGAACTTATATCCAATTGTTTCCTTAAGATATCCTATAAATAGACATTTATCAGATTTTGCTTCAAGCTTATATGATTAGATATGCTCCACGTAAGTCGAACAACCCCAGCCTTTCATGTGAGAAAAATAGGGTTTTTTGTTAGTCCATATCTCATATGGAGTAACTTCAACTGCTTTTGAAGGGATTATGTTTATCACATAAACAACAATCTCGAGTACATAACCCCTAAAAGGAATTTGGTAGATCTACTAAGCCCATCATTGACCTTACTATGTCCAACAAGGTTCGGTTTCTCCTTTTAATCACACCATTATGTTGCGGTGTATAAGGTGGAGTCCATTGGGATACAATCCCGTTATCCCTGATATAAGTTAGAAACTCCTCGTTCAAGTATTCACCATCTCGATCTGATCGAAGTGTCTTGATATTTATACTGAGATGTTTCTCTGCTTCATGTACTTCAAACTTGTATCTCATTAGATACACATACTCATATCGTGAATAATCATTGATAAAGATAATGAAGTACATAAAACCACCTCTGGCATAGATGGACATCAGACCATATACATCAAAATTTATTAAGTCTAATAACCCATTTGCTCGTTCACCCTTTCCTTTAAAAGGTGATTTAGTCATCTTGCCCAACAAACAAGATTTACATATGTCATATGAATCATAATTGAATGACCCTAAACTACCACTCCTATATAACTTATCCATGCGTCTTTCACTTATATAGCCAAGTCGACAATGCCATAAATAAGATGATTTTAAGTTATCTCGTTTTTGTCTTTTATTCTCATTGATATTTAAAATTGGATTGCATATATCTAATATGTAAATACCATTGCACAATGTAGTAGTACCCTACAATATTTTATTCAACTTAATTGAACAACCATCGTTTGAAAAAGTTAAATGAAATCTTGCTTTATTAAGACATAAAATAGATACATTGTTCTTTGTCACAATAGGTACATAATAGTAATTATCCAAAATTAGCTCCAGCCTACTAAGAAGATTCAAAACATATGCTCCTACGACTAATGCAACAACTCTTGCTTCATTTCCCACACGTAGGTCTCTCTTTCTCTTCTTGAGCGGTCTACTATCCTTGAGACCCTGCATATCAACACATATGTGTAAGTCACATCTGGTATCTAATACCCAAATGTTATGATCAGAAATAGTATTAACCTCAATGATAAATAACATACCTAAAGTAGACGGTAGGACATCTAATGTCTTCTTCTGCTTTAATAACTCCAGATAAGCTTTACAATTCCTCTTCTGATGTCCTTCCTTGTTGCAATGGAAGCATATCCTCTTTGATGTAGTCTCGTTTGCTTTCTTCTTGGCTACACCTCCCACAGGCTTCTTGGACTTCTTCTTCTTCTTTTGGTTCCTCTTGTAAGAACCAGAAGCAGAGTCTACCAGCATCACAACCTTATTGTCTTTCTTGACAATTTGCTTAACTGTTTTGAGCATATCAATCAACTCAAGTATCGAGGTAGATATTTGGTTCATCCGATAGTTAAGCACAAACTGTGAATAACTATCAGTCAAACCAATCAGAATTAAGTCTATACTTAATTCATGATCCATTACGAAACCTAAACTATCTAACCTCTTAATATATCCATACATCTTCAGCGCATACTACACTGACGATGATCCCTCAGCCATCTTAAAGCAGAAAAGCAATCTCGAGATCTCGAACCTTTCAAATTGAGTTTGTTCATCAAACAGTTCCCTTAGATAGTAGAATATGATATGAGCATCCATAGCCTCATGCTGCTTTTACAGTTCTGGTGACATAAAGGCCAGCATTATACAGCTAGTCAGCTCACTATCATCCAGTAGCTTCTTGTAAGCTTTCTGATCCTCATCAGATGCATCAGTAGCAGGGAAATCAGGAAGTGGTTCATCTAGGATATATCCTAGTTTTTCATATTTGAGAACAATTCTCAAATTCCGCAGCCAATCTAAGAAATTAGGTCCTGTGAGTTTGTTGGAGTCTAATAGAGAACGTAGGTTTACACTGGACAAAGACATCGTAGCCATTCAATAACCTAGAAGAACGAGAGAAAGTGTTAGAATGTACACTTAATGCATATTGATAAGGACTTTAATCACATGCATTATGGGTCTCACTATTTTTATTCAAATCCATAGCCCTCGCTATGAATTCGAGAAAACTTATAATTTTCCTAATGGGTCAATAAATAATATTACTAAGAATGATCTTGGGTTTGCCCAACAAGCCACCTTAGGTCAATTGGTAGGTATCATTCATACTAATTGCATTTATCTATGCAACTATCGACTTGTGCCATCAACTGTTGATTTAGTACACTCATTGAGTTATCAGCTCTTGATTTGTATACATCCGATGTATACAACCCAACTTCGCATCTATCCACGTTGACCTTGTGTTTGCCCAACATGTAACACCCCAATTACCCTAGGGTACGCACCGGGACGCCCGTAGGTCATTCCGATACCCCCATTACCCTAGGGTACGCACCGGGACGCCCGAGGTCATTCCAATACATAGCCTAAGATAAGGGAGTGCTACGTGCGATCACTACAAAACTCCACATGGCATCACATACATGTGAATAATAAAAATTGTAACTGTAAATTACAAGATTTTTCAAATCAAATTTC
>JAOQMP010000003.1:8307086-8319430 GCA_027563575.1 Erythroxylum pedicellare
TAAATTATGTTTTACATATTGTTTAATATATTTTAAATAATTTTTATATGTATAAATAATTTTTATTACAAAATAAAATATAGTTGAAATTAAAAATATTTTTATTTTTATATTACCAAACAGTCTATAATATAAAGTTCTTTAAAATAAACTCTTTTTTAAATGATAACCAAACAGTCAATTAGTTTCTTAGAAAACTCTTCTAAAAAAAGCTCTTTAAAAAAACTCTTTTTTAAATAATAATTAAACAGTCAATTAGTTTCTTGGAAAACTCTTCTAAAAAAGGCTCTTCTAAATATATTAATCATTTGTTAATTTGATCATTTTATTTTATTTTAAAATGTTTAAATAATTTATTTTTAATATTTAATTTAAAAATATTTTAATATGTAATTAAATTTTGATAGTGTAACTTGCATAAAAATCTGAGATCATTCGGTTAATCAGCTTAAAATATAGTTTTCTATCAATTCATATAGTGCACTGAAAATTGGTAATTTATGTTTTAATGATGATTTATAATTTTAAATATCATATACTATGTTATAATATTTTTCAAGATACTTAAAAATGTTGTTCTTCTTATTATGTTACATTGTCGGGCCGTAATAATTTTATGTATAGTATACACAAAAATAAAAAACCATTTAATTTGCCTTAAGTTTATTTGAATACTAAAAGTGTTAGACGTCAATTCGGTTAGCACTATGCACTATTTTTATCATTTTTATTAATAAATATTTTGTAGATTTGTTTTTTATATTCACTTAATTTTGTATTTCTTTAGATTTAAATCTTACCTTGAGAATGAAATTTTGTTGGTTTATGCATTACACCGATTGGTTGTAATTTTGCCACATAATTATTTAATAATATTCTTTTTTTATACATATTTAAATATATGAGATCAAGTTTATAAAATAAATATAATTATTTAATAATATTATTTTTCTTATACATATTTAAATATATGAGATAAAGTTTATAAAATAAATTTACAATAAAATCATAAAAACACTAGTACATATTATATTTGTCTTATGATTTGACGTCATAAACTAAAATATGAAAATACTTAAATAAATGCATAATTAATTTTTAAAAAACAAATTCACTAAATTAAACCTCGCATAAGAAATTAATTTAGATCATCACTTGTATGTCTATAAAGATTTCACTGTAATGACTGTAAGTAATCATTGTTGAAAATTCACATATAAAGTAATTACACATCGAAAAGAGATATAAGGATAAAGTGAGTTATATATAAAAATATGACCCATGTTTTATTGTCTTAAGGTTTTAAGTTGAGATATAATGTCCTAATTATACATTGGTTCATTTTGATCCAATCTAATTTTTGCTCAAGCCCCTCAACCCTTTAATGGTATCAAAGCACTTGGCAAAGTTTGATGAATAAAAATTCATGGAGCTGGGTAAGATGAACGGGGGATTCATAACGGTATCTTAAATGGCTTTGCATGAGCTTAAAGTTGATGGGAGCTAGTCTAATATTAATGGATCTACATAATACCCTAGTTGGATATGAACTTACTTGGATCCAATATAATTTCTCGTAAAACTCCCTCAAAACCTTTTAATCATTTGACTTAAGATTATCAAATTTATCTCATACAAGAATTTTTATGTTTTGATACTACTTATGACGTATTATAGTCAATGATAGTTACCCAGTAGCTGTTGAATATAATATAAATTATATGAAAATAGTTAAGTAATCAATATAGGACTCACCATCTTAAATGATTATGACGAATATCATACTTTTCTCAATTAATATTAATTTGAAAAAAAATTGGCTAAAGTGGAATGTCAAATTGTCAACTAATTTACAAATGTCATTAATTGAGTCAATTGCTAATGGTGGATAAATAATACGATTAGACTAAAATAAAGTAAATATTAATTTAATATTCTATTTCTAATTGAAATATTGTATGATGAAATGATCGAATTATTAATAAATTTATGCACAAAAAGGTTAGTTAAAATTACTTGGACATTCTTAAATATTTGGCTGGTCATGATGTGTTGTTAGACACTAATATTGATATATGAATATAAATTGTTTAATTAGAGAATTAAAGATAAATTAAAGGAGTTTAATTTATTTAATTATATATATGATTTAGGTTATAATTTACATTGTGAACTTCCTAGAAACTAAATGAGTCATACACATAGAATAAGTTGAAATGAGAAAAGATATTTTTTAATAAAGCTAGATTTAATTATAAAGTTTAAGAAACTTTACGATTATATATGAGATATTTAATAAATAAGGATCAATATGAAACATTAAATCTTATTTGGACATAACTTATAATTAGTTACAATTAAAATTCAATTAAATTACTAAAATATTGAAAATATATTATAAATAGTCTTAAGTTTTAAGGAGCTAACACTCATTGTCTAATCATCTATGTAACAATTATATAGTTTTCTCAATAAGTTTTATAGATACAATTAGAAACCGAACACTTCCGTAATTATAGTAGTTGAAATGAACCAATTTAAAAAACAGTTCAAGAAATAGGATAAGAAAAAAGATCAAACTTTTGAATAAATAGTATTTTTACTTTATTATAATTTACGTAGTAATCGTTTTGTAAAGTGATCTTAAATTTCAGAAAATTTATATGAAAAATTTTATAATTATTCTCCTAGGCACGAAATCAGATCCTACCCTGAATTTTCAACGTATTGTAATATTATATGCAATTTAATTTTGATAGGCGATGAATGTCACCATTCTCAAATTCATAAATCAACAAATTATAACTTAAGTAATGCAGATACATTCATGATAATGTGATTGTTAATTATCGAAAAATCATAAATTCATGAAAAACATATTAACGTAATTATTTTTATTAAAAATGTATGTTATAAAACGATATTAATTATATATGATTTTAAGATTATGAGTTCATGTTTAAAGATAATTTAAACAGTAAATTCATGTATGATAAGATTGTATTAATCCATATATTTAATTTAATATACATTAGACGTAGTGATATTAATTTGTTGCGTCCATGTCTTACAAGTGACTATTTCTTTTTAATTAGTGAGATTACATATAAAAAGTGAATTTAATGTTAATAGTAAAATTTTTCATCAAATTATTTATTTTTCAATAATTAAATATATTTAAAATGTCAACATGAATTGAATTACAAACTATTTAAATTATATAGCTATATTTTTTTATAATTTAAATGTTTGCTAGCACAAATATAGTCAATTCAATATGTCATATCCATCATCATTATTTTTTTTGAAAAATTTTTTAAGCAAAATTTTATTGAATAATAAAATTATTCATTTGTGATTTAAAGGTTATCAGTTTGAGAGGCATATAAATAATCTCTTTGCAAAATACAAAGTAAAGCTACTTAAGTAAATACAACCAACCCTTAATTCCAAATCATCTCCCTCAACTTATCGACGAACTCCAATAATCAAACCTCAATTTATTCTTTTGAAAAGGAAAAAAAAAAGTCCAATAGATTGCAACTCTATAATTACAATAAGTAACTCCATGAACTACAAAAATACCATAATTAGTGTCATCTATTTCATTTATTCTTAATAATCATTTTCTTGTTCTTATTAATAATCCTTAATAATAACATCCATTTTATTTATAAGGATAACAATGAGTCAACCTATAAATTAAGATTCAAATGTTTTAATGGAGCGACTTATGAGTCAAATTCAGGATCAGATTAACCTAAAGTTTAACCAATTTAAAAAAATAGACATTATTTTATTTAAAAGAAGGCATAAGCTCATGCCGAAGATCCAAGTAAACCAAAAAGTGACTTTATAATTTTAACTTTTACAAAATTTGGAGGGCTGCACATGGCCAGCCCATTGCCATTCATATTTATTTATCCTTAAAATCCTTTACTTAGTAGTAACATCCATTTCAGTTATTCTCAATAATTCTTAATGATTAAAAGAAATTAGCTTCGTGATTTTGTGTTTTAATATTTTTACATTTTTAAACGAGAGTTATTTGAATTAAATGTATTATTTAGTTTATAAAAAATAATAACATTAAAGAGGCATAATTTTAATAATCAATGTAACCGAAATTGCTCTAATTCTCTTTAAATTATTTAACAATATCATTTTTGTAGTTTTTATAATTAACTTTATTTAAGATATCTTTTCACATCAATAAATAATTTAAAGTGTACATAATTAATTTAGACAATATTGTTTATATCATTACTTTAGACAATATTGTTTATAATAATTATAAGAATTACTGAAAATATAAATTTTCTAATCTTTTTCTGAAAGATATAGAGTTTACTAGTAATTTGTACCCACTCCTAAAAAATAATCGCTGCCGCTAAGGAAGCTCACACTTTAATAGTTGAAACAAAGCACGAAGGTAATAAAAGAAAGCAAAAGAAACAGTCGAGGTACATGGCCATCAGGACGCAGGTGGGAAGTCATGTGGAGCCTCGTCAAGTGTCAATATGCCAAGTTCGCAGTTACGCGTACGCATGTACACTCGGGTTTCATTACTTTCCTTGTGCCATTGTCCCCTTCTTCTAGTTTTAGAATCCCGTTTAAAAATTAAAAGCCAATGTTCTACACATCCCAACAATGCCAATTACCTTCAAAACTCCTATTTCTCTCTAGACAAACACTCGCTAAACTGTAATCCCACCAAAACTTTACATAACTTACCTGCTCTTCAACACTTGATTGTCACTTAATTTAACTGCTGGTATGCCAACCAACTACCGACCCAGATTTCGTTGTTGTCCTCGTTAAATGAATGTTAAAATGAGAAAGTGAATTCGCACACGTTTCGTTTTCTTCTCCAAGTTGTTTGATGTTGTGATTTTTGTTTGGATAACGGAGACGATTTAGGACTTTGTGTGTTGCTCTGGATTTGTTGGCAGACAAGGATTTATTTATTGATTGTTAATTTTTGCCTTTTCATTCTCGCTAGTGCTGAAGCATTGAACAGTTTCGTGTCGTTGGTTGAAAGGCGATCCAGATATGTTAAATGATCTGGTAGTTCCTTTTGTCCTTTTAATGTTTGAAATCTTTGAGGTTTTCAATGTATGATGATTGGATTTAATGTTTAGCCTCTTCTTAGAATGTTATTGATGTTTCTTCCGCAAGTAGATGGAAAATGGAGTTGCTTCTTCAACGGTTAATGTTTCTGCTAATGCACGTCTCTCTAATGCCCATTCAATCTATTGTGAAGGTTAGTTTGTTCTATTTGTTAGTCTTTAAATGTATTGAAGTGGGCATATTATATATTTCGTTTTTTGTTAGCAATAAGTTTCTGGGCTATAATGTGTGATGATCTTCTGTTGTCTTCATTTTCATCTGCCCACTTAGAGTGTTTCTTATTTGGTTTGATCTTTTCGTTTTTGTTGTCTTTCAGGCTATAATGACGTGATTGGGAGATGGGGCACATGTCATCCTGATGTTGATGCTCAAGGCCTCGAAATTGACCCTCGTGTAACAAAAAATTCTTCTTGTTTTTTCTTTTTAGTTTCTCTGTTTTAGTTTCATTGTTTCTTTTGGTACCATATTCACTTTTTTTGATCTGATGTAGGGTGTTTTCAATGACTCTTTTTTCTCCTTTATTCAATGGTTATGGCCATACTCGAGAAATTGTACAAAGACCTTATGCACCTTTCTCAACATCACTGCCCTTTGTAAGTGATCATGATCAGTCATACAATGGCCAAGGATTCTCCAATCCGGATTCACACTATAACCAACATGTTATTCCTTCAAAAATTCACTTTGCTGCTTTGCAAGATGCAATTCCTCAAACTAGTTTGGCAGTCAACATTGACCCACAAGTAGATGGCAAAATGTTTTGGGCGAGACCAGGATACATACCAGGTTCTTTGTGCAGGGGACGCAACTTTTCTGCAAACTCTGGAGAGTTGGATTTGTTGCAGCAAGGATTTGAGGGATTTGAAAGTGGTGGATTGTGGTCGGATTGCCCAAAATCTATGAACAGTAAGAGCTCCTTTGTGCATTTGTCATCATCATCTGCAATTGGAAAACCAATTGATTCACTGGGTTTGGCTGGACTGGTTAGTTTCCTTTGCTAGAAAATCCTTTTACATTTGATTGATTGCTGAAAGTTAGCAACAACCTTTTATGTTTATAAGGCTCCATGAATTGCTTTTCAATTTAATTTATTACTAGTAAGTTAATGTGTTTGAAAGCCAACAATCTTTGTGCTTTCTGATTTTGCTATGTCACTTGATCCTGTTAAAGATTCATAATCAATTCAAACGCATTTGACAGATGATTGTTTATAGGCCTTGCGTATTCTCAGGAAAATTCAGACTCTTCGATGCAAATGATGTTTAGGTTTGCAAGATCATGTAGGAAGTGGATTTTAGTGTCAGTTGAAAATGTCTGTTTTTCTATATTCTTGTGTATGTGTGCATATATGCGCCTGATATATGTTCATGAATGTCAAGACGCTCACACACACTTGTTGTGGATTTTCGTTCATGAACGGATTTGATACGTACAAGTATTGTTTTGTTTTCATTTCATACGCTGCAGATATTCACCGTAAATAATCAAGGGATCCTTGTCATGCAATTCAGAAACGTTTGATTACTTGTTACATTATTCACTTGGTTAAAAGAAGCCCAAAGCAGCAGACATGGATCAATGTGTTTCAAACATTTTGGAATTTACGTTTGATTATAATGAAGATGATTATATATAATCAAACAATAATCCTTGCAGGCCTCTCAACAAAAGGATTCACTTTATGGTTTTGGATTACATTTAGACTCTCGATATAAGAGCTACACTCGAAATCCAATTGATGGAAGCCCTAGATATGAAGTGGAGTCCTCTTCAACTAGAGGAACTGACGGGCAGAACTGGCCCTCACTCGATGAAGCAAGGCAGCAGCGTAGCTGCAATGGCTTTTCATGCAATTGCGCAAATTCGTTGGATACCATAGGAGAGTGGAATAGGGGACCTAGGGCACTGAAACCAAGAAGTCAGACAATGGCAAATAGGTCAGATGTCGATGATTGTGGAGCTGCAGTTTCTCATGTTACAACGTCTTATAATCAAGCAGAGTTTGTAACTGTGTACAAGGACGCGAAGTTCTTTGTAATAAAATCGTACAGCGAAGATAATGTTCATAAGAGCATAAAATATGGTGTTTGGGCTAGCACCCAGAACGGTAACAGGAAGTTAGATGCTGCTTACCGCGAAGCAAAGGAGAAGCACGAAACATTCCCAGTCTTTCTTCTATTTTCGGTAATCCACTATATCTACTTGTCTTAATTTTGTATAACTGAAATGTCAAATCAGTTGATGTGAGTAGACTGTTGACTGCTACAAGCATTCATAAACGGAGAGGATGAAATTCTTGGTAATACAGTAAATGAAGTGGCTACTTGTAGAGATGATTATTATAAGCATCATAAATGGAGAGGATTAACTCTTGGTAAGACAGTAAATGAAGTGGCTACTTGGTAGAGATCATTGGCATGAAATCCTCTGTTTTTATAAGCTTGTTTTAAATAGGCATAAAACGTCGTTTTGAGGTAGAAAAAAGGTTAAAACAGACTTATGGGAACAGAGTATCTAAACCCGAGATCATTATGTTTATTCGATACTTGATTGAGAATGTGATCATCTTTCTTTTCTTTTCTTTTCTTTCTTTTCCCCTGAGAGCTGAGTGCCGGACTTCTTCACAGGGTTAGTTTTCATGCTGTAGTCGGTGCATGGCCTCATGAATGCAGAAATTGCCTGGACTTACTTTGCAATTAAATCCTCAAGAGAGATAAAATGAGGAGAAGAACGAAACTAGTGTAAAGCCAATCGAAAAGGACAAAAAATGGCGTAAGCAACATTTTGAGGAAACTCCTGATTCTTAAAATATGATGGAAACTTATTGAGGAACTAGCTTACTAAGTATGGTCCATGAAAGCAAAATGCCTACCGAGATACAGACTTCTGGTTCCTCCAGTTTAGCACTTACCATATCAGAGTGATTAGTTTCCCGCACAAAAACAAGAGATTGATGGGCTTGCTGACCAAGTAGTTCCGGTCGTTCTAATACATTTTTAATGTTTTACTAAGCATGTTCTGAATACAATGATGTGGAAATCCTATTTATCACTTCGTTTGTCTCATTAAACCTTACCCAGGTGAATGCCAGTGCGCAGTTCTGCGGAGTAGCTGAGATGGTCGGACCTGTGGACTTTGACAAAAGTGTGGATTACTGGCAGCAAGATAAGTGGTCTGGACAGTTCCCTGTTAGGTGGCAGATCATTAAAGATGTACCCAACAGTCAATTTCGATTGTTCTCGAAAATAATGACAAGAAGCCAGTTACTAACAGCAGAGACACTCAAGAGGTAAAAGTTCATTTCTACGGCATCATCTTTTTCCGGCACCATGAATTATGGGGACGAATAAGCAATAGCTTATTGCTGGGCTTTTTCTCTAAAAGAGTTCCTGATGTCCTGTGTTCAAATTTTGGTTCCTCTTTGCGGATTGAATGAGCTTCTTTAAATAGGTATTTCTACACTGAACTCAGATGATGAATATTTGCCTTAACGGCGTTTTTTGCTTGAGTTTGCTCTAATCGACAGTCACTTCCTCTAAATTTTTGACTCAATATCTCTTTGGATGGATACTAAGTATGCTAGTATGAAGAACTTTGTATCTTGCAGTCAGTGGTATTGAAACCTGTAATATTTGTGTTTTCTTCCTTTTACTTCACTAGCTTAGATCACTCATTTGTGCATGCCGCATGTAATCCATGATACTCTAAATTTTACAGGTGGAACTAAATCAGGGTATTGAGATGTTGAACATTTTTAAAAACTATGAAAGCCATTCTTCAATCCTGGATGATTTTCTTAACTATGAAAGCCATTCTTCAATCCTGGATGATTTTCTGTTCTACGAAGAAAGACAGAAAGCAATACAAGCAAAGAAGTCAAAACAACAAAAAACCCTGCTGTCAAGTGCAGTCAAAGGACAAAATCCTGTTTCGCGGTCTACTGACTTCGTACAGAAATTGTCTAAGAGCTTTGCTGAAGCTGTTTCTTGTAACGAGAAAAAGATGGGCTTACACTTACATCAGAAGACTATTGGCGTTGATCCTGAAATTCGAAGCTGACAATATCAGTGTGATAATAGAGAAACTATCTTCTAGGTGCTGACAGTGGCGGTCTTTACTTGTCAATAATTCATATTCTTCGGTTCTTTTTTCTTTTACGGGACTTTTTATATGTTTATATTGGATGGAGATGATTGGGATGCCTGTAATATCAATTATCTGATATCGGCTAAACTGATTATGGCCCCAAATTGTTCTGGAGCTGATAGCGAATGGATGGTTCTTCTCCAGTAGTCTGAGGTTTCATAAGATAGGAATTCCAGTGCTACCTATGACCGGTAGGAAGCGGTTCTGGTACTTGGAAGATTATGAGTTGAACGTTATTATAGATTACACACAGAAAATAGGACGTTCGGGGAGGTATGATTCTAATGAAACTCGATCACGGTGCGCGCAAGATAAGCTTTGTGCATCTGTAGCAGTGAGTGGTTGTGTTGATTGTTGTCCATTTAAGCAACTCAGTTAGATGAACAGATTTTTAGGATGAATTAGCATAAGCTCTCAATCTTTTCCAGGCTTGGAAATGCGACCCAAAGTTTTATTTTTCAAGATGAACTCAATTTTAGTTCAGGCCAGAGATGCTCACGGGCTGTGCACCCACAAGTGTTTTCAGTTTCAATTTTCTAGCGAACAGTTTCAGGATTTGCATGTCAATGTGAAAGCTTGAAGGTTATAGTCGTCACAACAAAGTAGACTCTATCGAGAAGTCATGGCAGTAGGGATTACAGGTAGATGCAAAATAAACATGTCCTTGAGAAATCAAAATGAACTGCAAACGTGACATCCCATTCGATAACTAGTAATCCGACATAGCAGGTACGGCAGGGAACGCATGGATAAGGATGGCCACAGCAATCACCAAAGGACCAGAAAAGAGATGTCTACGGTTGCTGCTACCGGAATCGCCACTTTTCTCTGGCGCTGCCGTTGTGATTGTATTAGGAGCCGCTGTTGTCGAAGCATTCGTAAAAATCGCAGCATCAGGGGAGTTGGGAGACAAGCCTAGAAGTTCTGACAAGAAGCAAAACAACCATGTGTGAGATTCTTGTATTGAACTGTAACTGTACTAAAACGAATGGCCTTACATACATCAATCGTGCTCAAGTACTTCTAAAGTTCAGTTTCCAACTTGATACACTCCGAGTGGATGATGTATAAGTAACGATTCTACTCTCTTGCAAATATTGACCTTGACTTAACATTCAATGAGGTTTTCAGCTTAAGTTAGCTTGTGTAAGGAAACTTGCTTCCAAGACATCTCCTAACCTGGCTTATAAATCATCATCAGTAGTAGTACTCCTATTCGAAATGATAGAACAAAAAACGTTATCTATTTTCTTAATTCTTTTGGGTAAACCAGTAAGAAAAACAAGATTGGCGCATTCCACGTCGATGATACCAAGTTGTAGTGAAGAACCTTATATGATGCAGAAAGGAGATCAAGAACTCAACATCATGCATCAATCTACCCTCAACAAACAACCACATAAACTAATAGATATAACAGTCATGAACTCACTAGGGCAGTAGCTGACAGTAGCATTTTGAAGTTGGCAAGCAGAAGGTAGCTGAAGAAGTCTAGCCTCCTGAATACCCAAACTTCTCAACTGAGAGTTTCCAGATCCACTATGAGTCTGCTGCATAATATAACACAAGCACTTGGCATCGCTTCCTTTCACTTCTTGCACAGCACTGCAACAATCCTTTGTTGGCGTATCGGCTTTCCCTGTGGCATAGTTCATGCACTTCATCACCTTCTGGAAATCATCCTGACACTCCTGGCTTAAGTTCTCCCCACTAACCACTACAAAACCCGAATTACTCCACACAAACCACAAGACCAAGAGACAACCCCAGACCCGCCCTCCGATCATCTTCAGTGCAAGGTTACGAATTGGAAACTTTACTATATAATATAACAAACAATGGTTGCTAGATATATGAGAAAACAAGGAGAAAGGTGGAATAAGGCCAGATTATGCAATCTTGACCGTCCAAGATGGCAGCAACCGCCCACGATATTTGAGATCAACAGTATAGATCAGAGTTGCAGATGCCAAGTCAAACAGGCAGTGAGACCATTGATGAGGGTGTTTATTGAGCAGCTGGACCGGAGTAAAGTCTTGTAGTGACCCAGCTGTCCAGTCTACAGCCAACAGTATCTTTGCCTTTAATAAGGTTCAGCCTTAGACTAACCACGTGTCACAGAACTATCCACGTAGCAGTGATGCTATGTCTTAATGCCGAATTCTAATGCATGGCCTTGATTGTTCCGCCTCCATTCTGAATCGTCCGATTCTCACTTAGTGTTGTGATATCCGTTCAACTAGTTTCTTGCTAGTAATGGAGTAGTAAATGATAACCTATCTTTTGTGATTTTAATGAAAAACGCTTTTCGATAAACCTACCCAAAGACAAACGCGTAATCATACCTTACAAAAAGAGATATTGTAGAAGTTACCAATATATCATAATATGGGTTACTCTTACTGGCGTGTATAATAACTTTAAATGTGTTTGATTGGAAGTAGAAATGGGTTCATTTCAAAATTGTATTTAATTTTAAATAATTAATTAAAATATATTATCTATATTTAATAATTCATTTACTGACACTTAAAAATAGTAATTACTATTCTCTAAAACCTTTGTTAATATTAATTCAAAAAGCAGAGATTTTCTATTTAATTTCACTTTTGTATTTCCTGTTCGTGTTTTTTGAAATAAAAACAAAATTTTGGGATCTTGAGGTCGGTGACTTTCACAATATGGAAGGCACGATAGAGGTCATACAATAAGATGAATGGAGAAAAGTCTAAATTATGTAAGGCTACGTTTGGTTGGACGTAAGGGTTTTAATATAATTAAATAAAATTAAATGATTTATAATGAAATGTAATATAAATAAATATAATATTAAAAAATTGTTATTTAAGAAGGATGGAAGAGTTTGTAATATAATATAGTGGAGTGTTGTTTAGAAGAAGAGTCTATAATGTAATTTAGTAAAAATTGTTTATCATTTTATATTCCATTTTAAACCTTTTAAATCTAAAAAATCTTACTTTTTATTATTTCTGAAAGAATGAAATATGATATAAAACTCTTATCTTTCATTTCATTATAAATCTTCATTTTAAACAAATAATATTTTA
>JAOQMP010000003.1:8321657-8336198 GCA_027563575.1 Erythroxylum pedicellare
ATACCACAGACTGTGTATATTTGAACATTTGGCTAGTATATGATCATACCCTCGAATTGTACAACTCATATCTTTCAACTTAGATATCCAAAAATTACAAAAATTATACCAATTTAAGGCTAAGAGAATAAGATACAACTTTGGTGAAGACACCTCAGTTTAATTTGGCCTATATCAATACAGTTTATTCAATAACCACAGGACATGATTTCTGTCCCTGGTAATGCTACAGCCTAAGATAAGATGAAGTTTTATGCCAAATTTGAAAGTCCTAGAGATAGAAATAAAATTTGACTTCTTCAAGAAAGTTGTATAATTATGTCTCTAGTTTAATCTGAATTAAGAACCAATCCATTTAAAAATCTACAAGTCAAGCTATAATTAAAATACCGAAGCATGTTCTTAAAGATAGTCCAATTCATAACATTCCCGCACATACCCTCACTTTGAGTCATCAATATTTTTTCTAATAAATTTAGATGGATTTGAATTTTTATGGGAAGAAAGAAAAATGTCTTAGGAGTCCACTGGTTCAATTTTCTGGTCATTTGAAGGTCGGATGACAAAGTTATAGCAAAAGGAGTCAGAACTATTCATTATTAGAAAGTTTGAATTTATTTTTTTTACACTACCACCCTTTACTGTAGAATCACGTTTTTCACACGTACTTCTCCACATTTTTGCAGAAACACTCCTCCATATTCTTCTTCTCTTCTACTTAATTCCTCATCATAAACTTATACCCTTACATTTATTCCTCTTATTCACTTCCATATCAACTCAACTTAGTCCCAAAACAACTCAAATTCAAGTTTATATTCAAAACATCAAAACCAATCATACACTATTTTACCATCTTCAACTCTCTCTCTCTACCATCTTCGTCTCTCTCTCTACTGTAAATCTTCAAATTCTCATATTTTCCTCCAATGTATATTCTTTCATTATTATCTACGCTTTCACTCCATTTAACTCCTAATTTAGTTCAAAAAATCAGCCACCACAGATCAAAGTTCAAAAATTACTCCCTACACCAAAAACAAAGCATATTCGGTAAACTCAAATTTTCAGCACACTCTATTTTTTTATACAAACACTTCATTTCCATATAAGCTTTGCATTACGCATTACATACTGCTCGCCATAACACTGCTTCACTTAAGCTTGTCCCCTAGTTCAAAACTCATTCCAAACTCATTACTGTTTACATAACACAAATTCATACATGAACAATAAAACAACCCTATATTCATGCATGTACAGTAAAATATAGAGTTTAAGATCATCATTTTCCCAGAATTTTACACTCTTACTAAAGACAATTTCAATGATTCTTCTAGTTCCAACTCACCTCAACAATATCTTACAACATATGGTTCCTTAAACATTCAAAAATAACATATCCATGATTTGTAAATCTTCAGTTACTTCATTCATCACCGAAACCTCAATCCTCAAACCCATGCATAAATGTATATATTTACATTGTAGAAATGCCATAAGAACAACTTACTTGGTTCCACAAAATCTCCAGCAGGTGCGAGTGAATCAATAGCACAAAAATTTAACACTTGATGTTTCGGTGGATGGACTAGAGAAGAGTTTTGGTAAAGAAGTTGTTTCCGGTGAAGAACAAAAACATAAAAACATATTATCAAGCTTCAGCAATTTCTCTCCATCAACACACTTAAGCACATGTGTTCCTTACATGTGGGTCATGTGTCAACATGCAAGGATGCTACATTTCACAATACAATTTAGCCATTTTTCACATATACAATTGGTCCAAAATACCCCAAAAATTTAAAAAATTTCTAAAATTCACAAAAAATTCTGAAATAATAATTTAACTCTCTAAATAAATTTTCAGCTAAAAAATAATTCACAATTCACCTTTTAATAACACAATTGTACCCGAAAAATGTCAATGAATGCATGTACAATCATATGAATGTACAAAAATATGCGTGACACATTTAACTTATGCATGATGTGTATTTTCCTAATTTCTCAATAATTTGGGTATCGGGATGTTACAGAGAAAGAGGTCAGGAATTTGTTGGCCTGATGTTAGAAGAAGTAGAAAAAAAATAGAAAGGAGCAAAAAAGATATAAAAGATTGAGAGAGGGAGAGAGAAGACAAAGGAGTTGTTGGAAATAACTTTTTTGTACCCCTTTCTTGTATTCATTCTCATATTTATAATAAGTTTGTAACAACCTTAACAAAGTCCCTATTTTTGCCACAATAACATATTCACTCAATCATTACACCTTTCACACCTTTTAGGAAATAAGATAATCATTGTAATTTAACGACATTTTTCTTATCCTAGTACTTCTGCTTTGTGAAATTGACTGGGACTGATCTGGGTTGCTAGCAATTGAATTCTGGCCTGCAACATTGCTCACCCTTCAAAAGACACCTTGTTCTCAAGGTTAAAGTTAGGAAAATCCTACTGGAATTCGTGTAGAGTTTCCCAGGTAGTATCAGAAGGTGGTTGGTTCTCCTATTGGACCAAAATTTGAGGGCAAAGCTGGCTTTGTTGTATAATCTTGTGATACCTAAGCACAACAACAAGTTTAAGAACGTGTTGAGAATTAACAAATTGTAGTGGTAAAGGAATAAGTTGTTATGACGAATCACTAACACATTTATTCAAATTAGATACATGAAACACATCATGTATTTGAGCTGAAGGGGGCAGAGCTAGCCAATATGCAACTTGACCAATTTGCTCAGTGATGTGGAATGCACCAAAGAATTGCTTGCAAAGCTTTTTGAATTGTCGATAAGCCATAGAGGATTGGTGATAAGGTTGCAATTTCATAAATACCCAGTCATTCACCAAAAAGAAACATCATTTCTATTACAATCAAATTGATTTTTCATGCGAATCTGAGTGCACTGTAGGTTGGCCCGGAGAATGTTTAACAAATCAGCTCATGACTTCAACAAGTCTTCAACAGCAGCAACCGTAGTATAGGAGCTCATATAGTCCAAAAGTGTTCGTGGGGGAATGCTTAAATACAACCTCAAATGGACTCATTTTAATGGCAGAATGCCATGAAGTGTTGTAATGCCACTCAGCCCATGGCAAAAACTGAAACCATTGCTTAGGATGGTCCAAAGAGAAGTAACACAAATAATATTCCAAGCAGTGATTGAGTACCTCGGTTTGTTAGTCCATTTGGGGGTGATAAGCGTTGCTGGTTGCAAGAACAATTCCCTACAATTTGAATAATTCTCTCCAAAAAAAGCTCATGAAGATAGGGTTCTTATCTGAGACAATGTTGGCTGGGAAACCATGGAGGCGCACTATATCTCGAATGAAGATCACAACAACTTGTGGAGCTGAAAAATGTGATCATAAGGCAGAGAAATGGGCATGCTTACAGAGTCTACCCACTATTACCAAAAATGTGGTTTTGCCAGCAGAGAGGGGCAGGAGAGTCATAAAATCCATGGATAACGAATCCCATATCTTTCCGAGAATGGGGAGTGGCTGGAGTAGGCATTGTGGCGCTTTGTTGAATGGTTTAACCGTCTGGCAAACTTGACATTTTGCCACATGTTTTTGAATACTTTACCTCATCTTTGGCCAATAAAAAAAGCTAGCAAGAGCAAATGTTCGTTGCATTCCGACGTGTCCTCCGATGGGTGAGTTGTGGAATTCATGTAAGATTAAGGGTTGAAATGCAGATTTTAGAGGTATGAGAACTATACCCTTGTACCAAACTAGTCCATCCTTCACGATGTGGCGCCAAAAAACAACAGGGGAATCTTGAATAAAAGTAATGATTTGGGTAGAAGCTTTATGAGTCTTGTAAAATTCTCGTAAAGCTTCCCAAATAGCAATCACTAGCTTAGAAAATATCTGGAGGGCAAGGAAAGTGTTGTGGGAAACTCTAAATAATGCATCAGCTGGTTTATTCTCATCTCCAGGTTTATATGCAATATCAAAATCATACCCAAGAAGTTTGGTGAGCCATTTTTGTTGTTCTGGTGTTTGAATAACCTAATTATGGAGAGCACGTAGACTTTGGTGATCGGTTTGGACTGTAAAACACCTTCCAAGAAGACACTATCACCATCGTCGAATGGATTTAGTTATTGCAATCATTTCTCGACAATAGGTGGAAGAATTTGAAGTTGTGGTGGTAATTCCTCACTGAAAAATGCTATCAGACGTCCATTTTGTGATAAAATTGCTCCAATCGCTTAACCAGAAGCATTCATTTACAACACAAAAGGCTCATCGAAATTCGGAAGGGCCAATATTGACGTGTTGGACAGGGCCCTCTTTAAAATTTCAAATAATGTGGTGGCTTCCATATTCCATACAAAAGCATTTTTGCACAAGAGTTATGTCAAAGAAGCAGCAATCGTGGAATACCTTGCTACAAACCTTCTATAGTACCTTGTAACTGAAATCTTGTGGCCAAGATAACCTAATTCGATACAATCAAATTCACATTTAGAGAGCTTTGCAAATAAAGAGTTGTTCTATAAATTAGTGAATATCGACTCCAAATGTTGCAAATACTTCTCCTAATTGGGGCTATACACCAGGATGTCGTCAAAGAATACAAGGATATGTCGTTGCAGATTCTCCCAAAAAATTGAGTTCATTAATGCTTAGAATGTGGAGGGATCGTTGGAGAGTCTAAACAACATGACAATGAACTTGTAATGACCTTCGTGTGTTCGAAATGTGGTCTTCTCAATGTTGGGTGGGTGAATTCGAACTTGGTGATAACCTGCACGAAGGTCAAGTTTAGAGAATACAGAAGCTCTATGGAGTTCATATAAAAGCTCATCCACCATCAGAATCGGAAACCAATCCTTGACTGTTACCGTGTTTAAAGCATGATAATCGATGCAGAAGCACCACCATGAGGCATCCTTCTTTTTGACCAAGAGTATTGGGGAAGAGAAGGGGCTTATACTAGGAAGGATTATACCACCCTTTAACATTCTCCAACTAGTTTTTTGTACTTAGATTTCTAAAAATGAGGGTAACAGTATGGTCTTACGTTGACTGGTGGGGTATTAGGCAAGAGAGGAATGCGATGATCCAAGAATCTGTGAGGCGATAACCCAATGGGAGTAGAGAAAATTTTCTAGAATTTGGTAAATGGGTGTTGAGGGCATTGAGAAGAGGTGAAGGAGCGTAGCTCCGGTCACTGGTTTAGGAGAGGAGTGAATTGATTCGATGGAGAGGTAATAAAATTGGGTTATTGCTTGAGGGTTGTTGTAGCGTTTAAGTGGCTGTAGAGATATGTGGGTTAGGTTTGGTTGCAGTAATGCACTTAGCTGGATCTTAGAACCTTAATGTTCAAACTCCATCCATAAAAAGTTGTAATCAAACGAAATGGGCCCCAATTCAGAGAGTCACTGAACCTATAAAACAAGGTCTGTTCCATAAATAGGCAGGAGTAGTAAATCGACGGTAAACACCGCTTGTCCCAGATGGATTGGTGTTTGTCTACAAGTACCAGTACACTCTAGAGATTCTCCATTGCCTACGATCACTTTGCATTGAGGTGACGCTTGGATAGGTAGTCCCAAATGAGTGCTAATCGAGTTTAGATGAAGTTATTTGTTGATCCCCCATCAATTAAAAATAATGATTGGGCGACCAGAGATAGAACTCGTTAATTTCAGGGTGGAGGGAACTAGTTGTTTCATGAATGCTTCGAACAAAATATGAGGTGGTTTGTCAAGGCCACCAATAGAGTTCCCCATATTAACATCATTGTTTGCTTCACTTGCATCCCGTTCTGCTGTGATTGAGTCCTTTTTAACAGTGAGATAGAGAAATTGAGGTGGCTTGCACCGATGTCTAGGGATGAATTTCTCATCGCAATTAAAGCATAGACCTTTTTCTCGTTTAGTTGCCATTTCAGCCGAAGTGAGTCTCTTGATGGATAAGGCAATGTGTTTGAGTTTCTGGGTTCTTTAGATGGGTGTCGTGTTTGGTCTTTGAGGTGGTGAGGAAGTATAGGAGAATGGGGTAAGAAGGGGTTGTGTTTTAGTATGGGTGGTTCGAGGCAGAGAAGCCTTTGTTGTATTGCACTTGTTCTCCACAAGCTTAGCCATGCCCATGGCTTCATTGAGAGTTTGTGGTTTCAGGAGGCAGAGCTATCGTTGGATGTCATCTCTAAAACCTAAAATAAAGCAGTTGAGCAAGTTGGAATGACTTAATCCTATTTTTTGAGTCGACATGACATCAAATTTAGCAAGGTAATATGCCGCGTTGGTGTTTTGCTTCAGCTTGTAAAGTTGTGTTTCATGGTTTATAAATTTCGATGGCCCAAATTTGAGATCAAGTTGCTGAGTGAATGCCTCCTAAGATGTCAACTGAGAAGTGAAATGCATCGATTGATACCATTGCAAAGCTGTGCCTGTCATATAAAACGTAACAATGGTGAATTTCTGTTCAGAGGGGGTGTTGTGATATGCAAAGAAGCATTCAATCTGGAATAACCAGCTTTGAACATTGTCACCATTGAATAGAGGAATTTCAAGTTTAGGTAATATGGGTATGTAGGTGTGGGTTGGATTGGAGGGTAATGCAGTTACATGTATAGAAGGAGATTGGGCTACAATGTGAGAAGAAAATGAAGTGGTAGGGTGCTGAATCAGTGGCAGTGTGTTTGGGAGGGGAAGTAAGGGTGGTTATGAGCTGGGTGTGCCCCTGTTAGAAAGCTTGCCTAATATGTCATGGATGACGATGGTATCGGTAGATATGGAAGTGTTGAGCTTGTCAAGAGACTCATTGTGTTGTTGCTGCAGTTTCTCCAAAGTAGAAGTGTGTTCATTAATCATAATCAATTGTTGATAGTATTGGTCGATGAGTTTGGAGATTTGGTCCTCAACAGCCTTAGAGCATGTGACCATTCCTTCAGTAGTCATAGCTCTCTCAATGAAAGTACTAAATGAGGCTAGTGATTTCTAGATGGGAGAAAGAAGTTAGGACTTTGTTGGCCTGACGTTAGAAGATGAAGAAAAAGCCAGAAAAGGAGGAAAAAAGATATAAAAGATAAGAGAGAGAGAGAGAGGATAAAGGAGTTTTTGGAAATAACTTTTTCATACCCCTTTCTTGTATTCATTCTCATATTTATAATAAGTCTATAACAACCTTAACAAAGTTCCTGTTTTTGCTGCAACAACTTATTCACTCAATCATTACACCTTTCACACCTTTTAGGAGACAAGATAATCATTGTAATTTAATAACATTTTTCTGATCCTAGTACTTTTGCTTTATGAAATCAACTGGGATATCTAGGTTGCTAGCAATTGAATTATGGCCTATAACAACTTCTTAATAGAATCTTTAGATAAAGGAAAGATGTTAGAAGCGACGCCCTTACCGCTATCATCAACGCTGATGAGATGGCCCTCTGGTGGTTATTTCTTCACCATGAATGAGGACAATCTTGAGATCTAAGAAATATCGTTGCTTATTTTCACTATTGGTAACTTAGTTCATTAGTGTCTGCCTATGTACACACATCTATAGATATAAAGAGAGAGAAGAGAAGAGAATAGTGGAGAGAAATCGAAGATTGGGGGAAGTTCGAGCTGTGGGAAAGCCATTATGTCCAAAGCTACTTTAAATGTTGGGATTGAGATTACAGCTGGGGATATGGTGATGGTGGCTAAGTCGGTGATGGTGGTGGTCGGAGCAGGAGAGAAGAAAAAAGGGGACAATGTTAATTAATTTAAGTTTAATTTAAGTTATTTAGAGTTAGTTTTTAATTAGAGACTGTTATCTCAACGAGGGATTATTATGATTCTTTAGGATTTGTTAAAATTAATTAAAAATGTTTAGTGGATTTTTTCTTGATTGAGGTTGTTATTCTTGTTGTAACATTATAAAATATTAAGCATGTTATTTACTATTATGAAAATCACATTTATTTTTCAAAGTTTTTTGGGTGAACAAAGGAAAGAAAATAAACCAAAACTAAAGGAAATTAACCTAGCTTACAACCTCGAGGGAATTTAACCCCCCATGCATCAGCTTACAATGCCAAGACTAAGGATGCTAGTGTCGTTCTCAAAACTTCATAATCTGCCTCCACGTCACAACCCATCTGAGATAGCGCATCTGCACAAAAATTGTCTTCATGTAATGTACGGTGGAAATTGCATTCCCAGTCTTGACCACTTAGCACTCTGAGGTCTGCAATCAAGGCTCTTAAAAAGTGGAAAGAGATATTTGCAGAATTGATAAACTCTAAATCTACCTTTGCATCAGTTTCGCAAATGAGCTTGAGAAAGCCCTCATCCCAAGCTAGAACTAAACCCATCTGTAAAGCAGGTAGTTTCGCTGCTATATTGGGACAAATTCTGAAATGTGCTTTGAAGCCCACTAACCATCTACCAGAAACATCACGTACTAGTCCACCGGCACCTACAATACCTAGATTACCATGCGATGACCCATTCGTATTAAGCTTGACCATATCAACTGTAGAGGGCAACCAACGAATCTGCTTGCTATGCAGTGAGACCTTGGATGTATAGGCCCTTGTATGAAAAATCTCATGACTAGTCAAGATAATATTTTAAACAATATCAGCCCCTAAATCATTAGCCTCATCAGTTTGAAAGACCACTCTACAATGACTAGTCCATATTCTCCAAGCTATAGTTGCTAACAAAATCACCTCCTGTGTCTTTTATGTCTTCACATCTAAGATATTTTTCAAAGTATTAAGTTTATTAATTTGATACAAATTCTTTATAATAATTAACAACACATTATTTCAAATAAAATATGGATAAAGATTTGTACATTAAATATAAAAAATAGATAATTATATTCATAAAAAGTAATTATATATCACATATTGGCCCAATTATAATGATTAGCACATCTTTTTTTCACGAAGAAGATGTTGATGGCCCTCTAATCCATTCTGTCCACCATGATGGATGAAAAGTATATGTTAGCCACATTAATGGCCATTTCATTTGGGACAAAGATCCATTTATGTGCGATTCTGATTGTGATTTTTAGATAATGACGAGGTTTACATCTCTCGACGGCGAGAAGAACCTAGTCAAAGGTCAAAATCTTCAGATAAACCAACAAATAGAACTCGAAAATCTTCCATAATGAATGTGGAAAATTGAATTGGTCATGACTTTTTCGAATAATACTGTAAAAGTTGATCTTTGATATCTTCATATCTGGAAAGAACATCTTGTAATTCAAAGATGTTGTGATCTTTAGTGTTTTTCATATTTCAACCTTCATGATCCGACACTAAAGTATAAATCCAAATTGTTAGAGCAGATCAAGATCCTACAACATCAACTTTAATCTAGACAGAAAGAACGTTAGACTTGAATGTACAAAATTTAAAGGTCACAATCAATTTTTATTTTAAAAATTTTTATTATTTTAATTCACAAAAATATCACTGGATATTAAAAATTTTAAAATTTATTTTTGTTAGACATAACTTGTAATTTTAAGAACAATATTATATAATTAATCATGCCTTTAAATTACTTTAAAATATATTATTAAGTAAATAATTGTTAATTAATCAAATTTATGTGGTTATTTAATTCATATTAGTAATTCATATTATTAATAAAATATTTTATAATTTCTTAAATGAATAAACATAAAAAATATTTTGTATCTTTAATCAATTTTAAATACGTCAATTATGTCAATAATCCACGTTTCCATCAGCTATAGTAGGTTATGGCCCAAACATTTGTACCAGAAGTGTAGGGCTCCGAAGCCCTGGTCTGCATTGAGATGAATACCATCGTCGTGTTACGATGTCACCGACACTTCTGAGTTCTGAGCCGAGAGAAGGTCCCCAGTTTATCACCTGAAGACGGACATAAGGTCACATTCACTATTTTTTGGTGCGTGCTGGGCTCCATCTTCCACGATAGGATTCATGAAAAATTGAAAAAGGGTTTTTAAGTGATTCTCTATTGAAAAGTCATCCCTTTCTACTTCAACGTAATATTAAAGTGATAGATGTTTACAAGTTATAATCAAGAAGGGGACCTTTTCGCGGAAGAGAATAGATATAGGCAGTAAGTAATGTAGATGGTTACACCTTAACCAAAACAATAATAATACCACCTAACCTATACCTACTGCAATTAAATTATAATTGACCTGATTTTAATAAATTATTTAAGACATAAGCAATTCAAGTATTTAATCCTCAAATCAAATTCTATAATTTCTTTAATTACGGGTATAATTTGCACACAAAAGAGTGTTCCACGTTGGTTACTGAACGTGGTAATTTCCCTGCATTGACTTAGACGCCTTCCATCTCTAACGTCCCTATCTTATTCGTATTGGGGTCATATTATTGTAAGCTAATTTCAGATAAATTATGTTTGGATAGAGTTTTGGAACTCAAGTTGCCAAATTAATTATACCTTGATTCATTAAAATATGTCTCACCAGGATTTTAAATTGATTCTAATACCATGAAGGCAACACTTCGCCAGACCGTCAAATACTTGTATAATTAATACCTTCCGTACTCAAGAGTGCTCGGAAAGTTATAAGTACTTCTATTCATGTTTTTCGTCAGGTAGAGAACTAAGATCGGAATTTGGCATCAGAACTTTCTACGTTATCAACTTTAGATTATTGAATATTGGAGTTTAATTCAATTAACCCACCTTGAAATTTGTTAAGGAGAATGTCACTGTCCAAATAAAATCCTAAACAAATTTGCGCCCATTATACCCTTTATTCATGTTGCTGCTTTTACACCTATCTCATGCATGATGATGCGACCTTAGGAGAAAGAATTTTCTCCCATGAAGAGATCAAAAAATAATATTAATAATGTTATTTCCAGCCCTTATATACGTGCTACAGGAATTACTTTTTATGGTCCTCTTATTTCAATCAATTGATGAAGTACTCAATTGACAAACTAATAATTTGTTTCTCAAAATAAAGTTCTTCGCGGAATTGATACTAGGCTCCATAGTCCAAAATATTGAGTATTAATGTATCTTCTTATATCAACATTAAGTTGAACCATTTGATCAATGGAAGTGCTATCCTTACAATTGCTCTTGATTTTAACATCAGACTAGATAATCCTACCTTGTCTGAAAGGCTATCAGTGCAAGTTCAAATTATTGGAGCAGAGCAAGATCCTACAACAATTATGTCCACCTTACACCATCAAATGATTTATCATCTGTAAAATCATGTTATAAATCTCAACTTTCCCAACTCAACTTCTGATGCTTTGCATATGATAGGAGATCGAGCCCATAATCAGACCCTATTTAAAAGGCAAGTATAGAATATACTTATCTTTCTATATGACTTAAACTATATTATTCAAGAATCAAGCTTTCATGAGAGAGAGAAACTTACAAGAAAGCCATAAGATAGAAAATAAACTTCATATTATTGATGGAACTATGTGGGAATAAAACGTGCTTATAAGGAAAGAGAAGCCTTACTTTTATAAGTCAAGAAAAGAAGAACAAGACAAACAACTTTTAAATAAACCTATATAATACAATAATGTAAACTAAGATACAAAAGTGCATGGTAAAAGGAAAAGTTATTATGAAACACTAGGTCCTAATAATATTTCTAAAAGATAATATAGAATCTCTCAATAAGGTGGTGCAGATAAGGATAAGGATCTACTATCATCATCAGATACAGATAAGTTATCATCCAAAATTTCCATTTCATTAATGAAATGGACTATTTCAACATTTGTCCAAACTGTGCGCCACATATCTCGAGTGTTTTGAAAATTGTTTGGAATGAATTTAGGCTCTTCTTTGGACTTATGAGCAATGAAACTTTCTCCATCATAAGTCTTCTTGGGTTTTATATCCAGTGGACATGGTAGCTATCATGCCATGACGCTAAAACCTATGTGAGCAAATTGGTCACTAAAAGACCAATATCCAACGGTTGGTTAAATGGGATTTGGTAAAGCAAAGTCTCCAGGGTATGGGCCTAGAGATGTACCTGTAGTAGGCTTATTGTATTTCAGATGATGACTGAGGTGATCAAGAAAGTGGTAAAGATCACACATTATGTCCGGATGGTTTTTAAGCCAGTCAATGGATGTCTTCCAAACTTAAAAATGATTAATAGTATAAATATAACTATTTTTAGTCATGCTATAAGGATAATGAACGATAATGAAAGACAGAGCTTTCTGTTCGTTCAGGGGAATACTCTGTAACTAGTATTTGTTGAGTGTTAGCCCTAATTGGATATGTCACCTTGCTAATGGTTGGAATCATTTCAAGAATGTCCACAACAGAGAGTGGACCTCTAATCCACTATGTAAAATCTGATGGCCAACATGTGTATATTAGCCATCATCGAGGACATTTTATATAGGTTGTCAATCTATCCATGTGTGAACTAGATTGTGAGACATATCCTACTCTATATTATAATGAAACAGATAGCGAGGATAAAGCCTATGATCGAAAAAGCTAGCAAAACTCTGACGGAAAGTAAGGTAACAACAATATAGAGAAGTTCATCGTTTTCATCCTTTACAACAATTTCATCCTAAACATGATGATCATGACCTAGATACAAGACCATGGGTTGGGCTTGAAAACCGACGACCCAGACCTTAGGATCTTTATGAACTTCTCAAAGTTATCAAAAAGGAACATTTGTTCCTTCCATATACAATCCAAAACAAAACTGCACCTGTTATCCTTTCTATTCCCTTTGCTCCTCCAGCACCTATTCTATGCATGATGATGCGACCTTATGAGGAAGAATTTCCTCCTCTAGAGAGACGAACAGACGACACTAATAGGGTTATTTCTAACCCTTACATTCAAGCTACGAGAGTTACTTCTCATGGTACTCTTGTCTCAAATCTCACTAATGAAGTACTCAATTAGCAAACTGACAATGTTGTTGTTCAAAATAAAGTTCTTTGCTGAATTGATAATAAACTTGATGGTCTCAACCAACACACACAAGCCACTCAGAAAAGTGTAGAATTTGTGTCTTCTCAAGTTCAGAAACTTCACAATTCTTTACGAGATCAAATGGTTCAACTTGATGTCGATATAAGAAGATATAGTGATACTTAATATTTTAGACCTAATTTCATCACCAAAGAACAAGAACTAATATGAGTTTAAGAAGTACTTCAAAGAAAGGAGGCTGACATGCAAACAGAACAATCAAAGACTATTAATGGAGCTTATCCTACAACCTTTCCAGTTATTTAGCCCATTTATTCAACCTTAACTTATCCTGAAGTACCTAATTATAAAAAGGTGTTCAAAATGAATTATCCTTTAATCAGACAATATGTCCATCCTATTGGCAAATCAAAATCTACCAAACCTACAAAACCTAAAGCTGAAAAGAAAACTGATCTATCATCTTCACCTTTACAGATTAAAACTACTGATCCATGGACAAAACCTTTACAGATTAAAACTCCACCTTCTTCACTACCCATAACCCAACATGTTCTATCAACTTGTGAAAGACAAAGCTCCTCAATAAGAGTTCATTACAACTTTTGAACCAATATCTATCTCATTAATCATCTATATTTGAAGATTTTGAAATTTCTGAAAAATCTTCAGAGACGTCTGAATAGCTTGCTGATGATGGCTATGCCAGATACTTCTCAACCAACTGAGGTTAAACCAAACATAAGTGAAAGTTGAATCTTTAGGGATTGAACCAATTAGACCTTTACCACCACTAATACAAGTACATTTAAGTAGACCTACTTTAAGACCCTAATTTACTTTTGATGACTTTCAGTACAACCTATATATTTAATGTGTGACTCATTAAATATTTATGGTTTTAATAATATACGATTGGTCAATTTGATGAAGGAAGATAATGATGATTAATTAAGATAAGATTTTATTTTAAACATACTGTTTGATGGTAACGATTCAAAGATATCTTTATTTAATTTAAAATTGGTCCTCTCTCTAGTCGTATATACAACGTTGTTTATTTTCACCATCAAAAAGCAAAATTATTGAGGGAAAGAGAAGAGAAACAGGTTTGTTCACATTCAATCTTTTAAAAGGGTTTGTCTCAATCAAACTTAAGTTTATGGATCAATGTATGTACTTTATATTTTATATTTTCATGTAAACATAGACTTTTCAAATTTGGGTTAAAGAATTATTGTGATTATGCTTATGCAATAAATTATGCTTACATGTGCTATTGGAGCCTAGTTCTAAATTCTATGTTTTCCATTAAAGATATCGCATAATTGCTTGTTGAATTCATCTCAAGTTTACAGTTCACTATTGGTTTCTTCTTTCTTCTTTGCTGATAAACGAAGCATTATATGTTTTTACTTTTGTTTCAAACGCAAATGCAATTAGAGAAAGATTCTCGAATATCTAAAAGCACAGATACATCTTAATTATGATTCTTATATTCTGTATGTTAATTGATGTGGTCATAGTTTTTATATTTTGCGTGTTAATTAATGTGGTCGTCATTTTTGTCTTTTGATAATGAAAGATAAAAG
>JAOQMP010000003.1:8353412-8367205 GCA_027563575.1 Erythroxylum pedicellare
TATTATATAAATAAAATTATAATAAATACATAAATAAAGGAAAATAAAAATTAAAATAAAAGGATAAACCTGATGGAGTCCAGATCTACGAGTACCTGATAAATTGCACAGTCCGACTCTTCTTGTCTCTTATTAGGATAGGAGTCCTTTCTACTTTTCCCATACACATGTCTTGAGATGCCAAGTGGTACGCCCGTAAGTCTTATTCAAGCCTTACACTTAAAAAGGAAAAAGGACGTTGGGTTGGACTTTCTACGCGAAAATCTACATACCGCAAGTAAATATCTCCTAATAACTACTATACTGTTTTGGTGAACTTTAAAGGTCAATCATTTACCCTTATCAGATCATGCCATTCTTTTCTATTTCTAGTCACTACCTCAATAAGGACCAACTCTGACATATCCTACTTGATCACTTCCCTCCATTCTTGTAAGGCCTCTCTATTATCCTCTTGTATTCACTAAGGGTTATTTTCTCATAGCTTTGTACTGGAGCATCAAAGGGCCTCCTGCGCATGTGGCCAAACCACCTAAGCCTAGTCTCTTGAAACTTGTCGGCAATACTAGCTACTTGTAGTTTGTTTCTCACCACACGATTCCGAACCTTATCTCTTTTGGTAATATCACACATTCACCGAAGCATATGCATTTCTGCTACCAACAACTGTCTTGTATATCTACGTTTTACAGGCCAACACTCTGCCCCATATAACATGCTTGGACGGATTACCATTTTATAAAACTTTCCTTTGAGTTTTAAAGGAATCTTTTTATCGCATAAAACCTTTGATGTGCTTCTCCATTTGACCCATCTAGATTTAATACGATGTACTACATCAACATTAATATTACCATCACTTTGAATGATAGACCTAAGATATTTAAAACTCGATCTTTATAGTATGACGTCAATAGCAATTGCTACCGCCGCCTCATGTACTATTTGCCTTTTCGAAAAGTTGCATTCTAAATACTCCATATTAAACCTTTCTCTATTACTCCATTTTAAGTATGCTTTATAGCGGAATTTCCCAAAATTTAGGATCAAAACGACATTTGTCAAAGTAATACTTACAGCATATTCTTTCTAATCAATAATATTCCTTATTAAATTATAACTAATGCTAGAATTTTACATTTTTATCGATGCTTTAAAAATCGGATCAAAGATTAAACCGATAAAACAAAAAATTTAAGATTTAAAAAATTCAACTTATATTAAGACCATCATAAAATCAATTAAAAATTGAATAACATTGAAGAATTTGAAATATATTTGAAAAAGATTACCCCCATTTATCAAAATTTTGAAGTTTAATTAAAACAAGATTATTAAATAAACATTTATTTATTTATTTTAATTTACAAAAGTGTATTAATTTAAAAAATCAACTAATTAATTAATTAATTTTTAACAACCAATTTTATTAAAGTAAATTGTTCAAAGAGCATGCACTGAAAAGTTTCTAACCGCCCTGAATTATCCCTCCAGTCAGCGTCAGACTTGGAAGTCGCGGTAGCAAGGATTATATCAAAAGATGAAATGTTATGCAACTTGACTGCTGCAATAGTTTTTGTTCAACTCTAATCAATGGTAAGAATACCTACTATCATCCAGAATGACGAATGTTTTATTCAAAATAACCAGAGGAAGTACTTGCCACAAGGGAGGTGCTGAGGACAAATAAATAGCTCTTTCAATTATACTTAGCTACCTACCTGTATCCCAGAGTAATGTACAAGGCAAAAGAAAAAACAAAAACAAGATTTGGAGCGTCAAGTTGCTTATGCACAGCCAACTATACTGTTTATTAAATTAGAAAAGTACGTACACGGAACTGCTACCTAATTGGTAACTATTAAATTATGATGTAAATGTCAATGATGGAACAGACATCTTGAATCATGATTTCCAAGAATATGGGTTAACAAAAGAACATATAACAGGGATAGTAACGAAATGTATAAAGCAAAAGGGCAATCAAAAGCCCATATAATCAGCATTCTATACAAAAACAGAAACCTTTAACTACAAAAAGTACTTCATCCGATCATCTCTCCTCATTGCATTATATACAGCTTGAACCTGGAACCAACACCAAGTATGACATGAAGAACTATCCTCCATTGTTACTGACAGAAACAGTATCACAAGATACGATAAATGCGGAAAAGAGTTTTTGGGTAATAGTAAGCCACAACAAAGAATCACAAAGAGTGGAGGTCTAATTTCACGTTTAACTTTTTTCCTCACCACATCTGAAGGTGACGGGCTTGAAAAAAAGGGAAACGATACTCTATAGTCCTCTTGTGCGCCTATGAGTGAGTGAGAGAGAGAGACAGTACCTGCTCGCTAGAAACCACTTGAACAGGACCAATGTTGACAGACACATATTTGCCCCTTGATGATACTTTCTGTCTCACATGCCCCTACAGAACATATTAATCTGTTACTTATTTGAACATACAATTTATAATTACAGAAGATTAAATACTTAATTGTGAATTCAGCCGTCCGACCAAGGAATTTCACTTCCATATCATAAAAAAACTTTTCTAGCAGAAACCAGGCCATTTGAAGCAAATCATTATCTGTACACACTGCAATTTTCCCGTTTCTCAAACTTTGATCAGTTATAGGAAAATTCATGTACTATGTTTAGTTTAAACATGACATGACATAATTATTTGAAAGCCAATGGCATTTTCAGTTTACGTGATGCAATGATTTGGATTTTTTTTAAAAAAATGGCAAGGCAATAGTGCAGAAGACTAGGCATTTGCGTTCATCTACAGCAACCCTTTAATACTCGAACATTTGTTGTAAGACTTTTTAAGAACACAAGAACTTACTTTCTGAATTTTTTTTTTTTTTAATCGAACCACAGCCCCATCTTTTTGACAATCAGGTATTATTTAAGTATTCAAGATCATAGACTTCCTTGCAACAAAGTATAAACTTACATCACACAAAACCTAAAACTGCCAAAGTATGGAGATAGAAAAGGGTTCTCTCAAATCTATTATACTTGTACATATATAAAGACAAAAAGATCTAAAGTGAATCATATAAATGAAGTGAGTTTGGTAAGGAGGAATACTGACCTCAGGAATTGGTTGTTGGATTACAGATTCAACGGCAACAACCATTGATTGCACAAAATCATCACCTCCCGTTCCAATTGCTGTAAACCCTCTAACTGTTGGGTATGAGTTCACCTGGAAAGTCACATCATTCAAAAACCACACTCATTGAATATATGAATCCTTGATAATACAATATGATGCTTCACTAATCATGATTGAATGAGAAAGAAATTCGTCCAAAGATGTTTCTGTGGAATATCTTTGTAAGCTACTGAAGTTGGTACTTAACATAAGCAATATATCTGCAATCAAATTCAAGCAATACAAAAGTGAATGAGATGACAAATTTGCACGAAGCAAGAATCAAGGAAGTGAACAACAGTTACCTTCTGATCTAATGTGAGCCACTCGTTAGTAGAATCATCTGTGACTGTACCTCCAATAACCACATTCGTGGTTTGTCCAATCCTTCCTTCTGCCTTTGACACCTCTGGACATGAAACATAAGAAAGTGTCAAACAATAATTATCTAATTTATATAATATAAAAGGAAGGCCAATTGTACGATATCACTCCCGCAAAATCGATAACACAAGTTCCAACCACAACAATAAAGCTATTGGATTCACGTTCCTCACTTTGTGGGTAGACCATCATGCCGTCAGCACCCTGTTTTGTGCATGCCATAAGATACACGTCGTTATATCCAATTTGTTCAGGACTAATGGTTGATGAACCCAATTGTTCATCCAAAACTAACAATCTCCGTATTCAACAGGTTTGCTCTCTACTACGCTAAAGGTTTAAGGTAAAATGTGAACATTCGTCATGCACAAACTCAACGCAGACATCCAACAGGATAACACTAAAATATTGCAAACTTACAACAAAAAAAAAGAAAGAAAAAGCAAACACGAACCTGAAATAGCTTTAAGAACAGCTTCTTGTGGCGGCTCTTGATCTTGGTCATTTTCACATGGTGAGGCACCATTACTATACGAGCAATTAAGCCAAGCCTGTCTTCCGAATTGAAAATCTGGAACCCTGAGGACCTCACAACTGGATTTACGTTTTGAAAATTTAAACTTTATCGATGGAAGAGAATGAAAAGCTCGGTATGGATGTGACGGTCTCCATGATTCTGTCACGAACAACGAACGGAAAGCTGTCCTGCAAGCCATTTGTTCCTGCCTGTTTGTTTTGATTGAGCTTCCGCTACTTACGCTTATGTTACCTGAAAAACCCTTCTCTCTTTTCTTTTTATGTCTCGTGGCTTTTTAGGTTGTCCATTCAATGAACCAGATATTTCTGTTTTGATTTTGTGGAATGGGTCGGAGTGGAAGTAGCAAATATGAAAAGGTGTTCTGGAATAACCTTAGGTGTGGATAAAGTGGACGAGAGTGTTCAAGCGCTGAAGGGTCCGCATCGCACCAGATGCCGTCTCAGCCTGTTAAACAAGGCCTAAAGATTGGCCCCAGTTTTGTTAAGAATTTTTAATATTTTAAAAATTAAATCAAAATTGAATCGATAAAATAAAAAGTTTAAAACTCATTATGAAATTAATTAAAATTTTAAAATATAATTTTGAAAATTGTTTTTTAAAAATTAAAAATTAAATAAAAAATAAAACATTAAATAAAACAAAAATAATATTTTAGTAGGGCTATAGGGCTGCACCGTCTACCTTTGGGCCAGACACAATGTATGATGGTGGAAAAACGACTTGTCGTTGATGTGTACAAGGCGATGTTTTAAGTGTGGATGTCGTGCAGAAGGAGTTCCGTCTTCTGACTCGTTGAGATGTACGGACCCGACAGGTCTGACGCTGATGAAGTGGAACGGACGGCGTTTAGGAGAGCGGAGAAGAAGTACAAGCTCTACTATGACAAGGATTCCAGGAACTCTAAAAAGTATGTCTGTTTCAATCCCTATAATGAGAACTGAACTTGTTTGATCTTTGGTTATTGATATGACGACGGCTTAGATTTGATATGCCAATTCCTCTCAGGAAAAAGCAGTCGAAGAAAGTGGATTTGTCGGAGGTTTTAGATTTTAAGGAAATCCTGGAATCTTATAGTAAAAGCTCTGAACTTCATCCTGAAGTTGTACCGCTTCAATGCGGCTTTGATCGTCCCGTTTTTGGCTTTAAAACTCGACCAGGTACTTCTAGTCATGTTTATGCTTTGATTCTGTTAATGTTTTATAGTTTTAGTTCACACCCACGAGAAATTATGTCTATTTGCTTTAATTGTTAAACTACAAATTTTGTGGAGATGGTCCGTTATGGACTGCATATGTTTTTTTTGGAAATTGCATAAAGTTTCCATTAACTACAGCCAAGCTATACCAACATTACAATGAGTTCGCTAAAAATGGTACTAGGAACCAAAGCAATAGGAACAGATAATTAAAAACTTTTGCATCTATTTCTAATTCCAAAGTTACAAGTTCCATCAATTTCTAGTTTTACGTGTAATCCAATTTAGAGTTATAAACCAATCATAAGAAGAACAAAAAGCTGCTAGCAAATGTAAGATTCTGCTCTAGATAGCCTTAGAGTACCTGCATTGGAAGAACAAGTGTTCTCTGTCTTCTTCAGCTTCTTTGCATAACACACATATAGGGTCAAATGAATCAAACCATTTATTTTTAGTTCTGATCCTGTTCTTGATAACTAGCCAGGTGAATACTGACGCTTTTAGGTTCAAGTAGTTCTTCCATAGGAGGTTGAATCAGGGAACAATTTCTCCCTCAGCCTGTAGTGCCTTATAGCATGACTTGTTAGTGAATACTCCAATGAGATCTGGCTTCCAAATTACACTGTCCTTCATCGGCCCTTGAGTGATCCGAGGGTGGTATACCATCAGTGAGTTAAATCCTCTGAAGTTGCCACTCCATTGCCCATCAAGCATTGGTGAGGATACTTTAGCATTGAGAGGAACTCTGTTAATTAGATGGGAGATTTTGCTCCTTAAGAAGAGAGGGCTATACTCTTCTTATGGACTGCATAGTTGCTTTCTACTAATGTTAGGGGCTTGACCCTGTAAATGTGTGCAGTTCAAACACAAGTACTTGACTAATAAGTTATCAATCCAATGGAATTTAAATTCCAAAAATGGAGATTTGGAACCATTTTGGTCTGAATTGCTTAATTTGACATTCACCCTAGCAGTTGTCTTTAATGTCATTAGAAGGTTGGTTTAGATTCTTTTTGTTTCAGAAGCTGTGCATAGCTGCTTCGTGAAACTAAAAATCAGGTCATACTCTATCTTATGTTGAAAATTTCTAAGAAATATATGTTTTTGGTCATTTACGGTTTTTGACAATTGGAATCATTGGAGATTGCAGGGTTTTATTTCATTCCAGGAGCTTTGAGTGTTGAGGAACAATGCAAATGGATAAGAGAGAGCTTGACAAGCTTTCCACAGCCTCCCAACAGAACTAATCACAATGCAAGATATGGTCCTATACATGACTTGTTTATTTCAGCAAAAGACCAGAAAGCATTGGTTGTGGAGGACAATTCACTTGTTCAATTGGATTCTGAATCTGATGCTTGCCGCAATGGAGATACTAAAACATCGAAGTTTTATGAGCAACATACTGCTGCATTAGGAGACGAGAGTTGCAAATCCATTTCGGCATCAAAGCTCTTAAGGAAGTTGCGATGGAGTACCCTTGGCTTGCAATTTGACTGGTCCAAGGTAACTGCAGTCTGCAATTTGCACATTTAGTGGATGTAACTTTTCTGAATCCCTCTTCAATTTTACCCATTGCCATAACATGATAGTCAAACTTTGCTTGAAATGCAGCACAATGTTTATGGTGAATTAAAAGGCGATGATACCTTGCTCGCTCTTGTGGTAAAAATTGATGGTTAATAGTTGAGAGGAATTTAAAATCTTATAGTGCATGCATATAATGCGTTATTCACTTTTGGCAACTAGAACTATAATAAGCACATTGCTTTACTAAGTATGCTGCTCCTCAAATCCTAGCTACAATGCAAAATTTATCTTTGGTTGCCAGCTTAACTTTTCATTTTAAGCAGATAATTTACTTGTAATGCCAATTTTTCTTTTTTCACTGTATTTTGCTCGTGTTTGTCAGGTATGATTCAGCGACACAGGTGAATCCGAAAGCAACTCTAAAAAGTTATCATCTTATGAATTTTCATTTTATTTGTTCATTTGGCAGCGTAACTATGATGTATGCCTTCCACATAATAAGATCCCTGACTCACTTAGTCAACTGGCTAAAAGCATGGCCACTCCTGCGATGCCTCCGGGGGAAGAATTCCAGCCAGAAGCTGCAATAGTAAATTATTTTGGATTAGGTAATTGCAATTAAGGTATCATAAATCACTGCATTATTGTGCTTTCAAATCAATTTGCTGAAGATCACGGCAAGGTTTAGACACCGCCTGTCTCAGGGCCATTCACTCATGGCATCTGAGTGATGGTATAAACGTTAAATCTGGTTAAAAGGAAGTCACAAGCGCATGGATTCATTTACAGACTTATCTATCTTTCCAGGCGACACCTTAGGGGGTCACCTCGACAATATGGAAGCTGATTGGAGTAAACCTATTGTAAGCATGAGGTACAATGGCATTACATCTATGTTTTTTATCCTTTTATATTCTCAGCTTCAGCGAGATAGTGAAGAAGAAAGAGAAAATGAATCGTCAATCATTGGTTGTTGATGTAACTTTTCTCTCTCAGCTTGGGATGCAAGGCTATTTTCCTTTTGGGAGGAAAGTCTAGGGAGGATGAGCCATTCGCAATGTTTCTACGAAGCGGTGACATTGTGCTTATGGCTGGAGAAGCAAGGGAATGCTTCCATGGTAAACGAACTTTCTTCCTGGGAATCGTTTGATAAATCCATGCTACATCCTAATGCTAGGGATTGGTTTCGGATTGTTGTAGGTGTGCCTCGGATTTTTACGGACAAAGAAAATGCCGAAATAATGCCTTTGGAAGTGCACTTTTCACATGAAATTGATTTCTTAGAGTACATCAGAACTTCAAGAATCAACATAAATATCAGACAGGTTTTTTGAATTCACCGTTTCTTTTAACTTCCAAAGTGGGAAAGTTGTTGTAGTATGCAATTCAAAAGGACGCTTAGATGAGATATTTTCAAGATGAACAGTCAACACTTGTAATTTTGTGCTTCAGTCCCTTAATCAGTTTTGGTCTGCGTTAGCAAGTAGCATTATCTTCTTCTGTTCAGGCAACTAGTCATGCAAGGTCAGCAAAGTGCTCATTTTAAGCCAAACATTTTTGACAAAAATCTATATTCTTCAGTTGCATCCACGAATTCCTTAAAGTTTACAAATTTGTGTAATTGGGTAAGGTAAATTCAATTTGGTTCAACAAGTGAAGAATTTGTAGCAATTGCTTTCACCTACGCTCACCGTTTTGACCGATCGATATGATTGCGTGTAGTTATCTTTATTTGTTCAAAAAAACAAAATGTTTAGATTGGATTACATCAATATGAACATGAAAGACGACTTCTCTTACGCCTGTTTCAACCAAACAATTTTTACATTCTTCCTTGAATATTTCAAGTGTACAACAGAGTTTTTTCTTTTTAAAAAAAAAAGACGGGGACTTAAAAAGTCCAAAGTATGATATCTGTTCGCTAGATGCAAAAGGAAAGGTGAAGCATGTACAAACGACCGCACCAAAACTAAACCGCCAAAGATCGGGAGAGACACAAGATCTCAGCCACAGCCAATCGTTTCGTTGTCCGTCCAAAGAAGAGAAACTAAAATAAGCAACCAAAATACAAGTACCTTTGCTACGCTCCAAGCCTCCAACAATCATTTCACGTTCAAACGCTACAAACCTTAAAAGCCACCACAACATTCAACCTTATACGTGTACATTTCAACCACCACTTTCTTTCCGCTTGTCACGTGAAAAAGAAAAAATATTACAAATTTCTATTTGTTCACCTCCAGAAAGAATCTGACTTTCTCTTCCGCTTGTGTTCTCGGCTCTTCCTATTCCCTTCGGTTCGGCTTTCGGTTAAGATGGCGCCTTTCGTTTTGACCCAGTTGGCGACCGGTCTAAGCGTGCTGGCCGGAGCGGTGCTGGTCAAATCGATGATGGAACAAAAACCCATGGCCGGTCCATTTCCGAGATGCCCAACTTGCAATAGTACGGGCCGTGTCCGGTGTCACTGCTCGCGGTGGTCGGATGGAGATGTGGGATGCCGGACTTGTGCGGGGTCGGGTGCCATGATTTGCAGTAGCTGTGGAGGTTCGGGTCGGGGTCGACCAGTTCCGGTTCAAGTCTCGATGCGATCACTTAACCGTCCTTCTTGACCGGTTCGTCAATCCATAGTCATCTAGGGATGACTTTGTCATAACTATTTTAGCTTCCTTTCTCACTCTTCTACATTTTAAAGGTGTATAATATAAGTTCCCTGATACCTGGAGAAGGAGACGGGAGATTTACAATTACTAGGTTGTAACTCGTAACCATATTACTGTAACGATTACCGAGATGGTCTTAAGAATTGGGTAACATTATATTTAATTTCGGCCTTTTGTTGCTCTCAGTTCTTGTTTGATTAGAAATCGGAAATAAGGTAATTAGGAACCTTAATGCGCACTCAATACCTTATAGTTGTGTTTTTGCCTCCTTTTCTGTTTGCTTACTTTTAATGTAATGCGACTGCTATACTGTACTATTCCTTGAAAGGAGGTACTATGTGAAGTGTGCGATCAAATTTGTCATTTCGATTTCACTTGCATTTGCCTGTAAGACAAGACGGTTGATTACAACGTCGCCGGTGGTGAGCATGAGCTATACTCGAAGCGAATGGTTATGCATATTTGAGCTCTGTTCGGCTAACAATCTTTGTACAGCTTTATCTGAAACAGTCTGGTTGTTTTTCCAAACGAATTCTGTTTGTCAGGCGAGTTCAATTTAACATTAGATTCTTCTTTTAGGTAATGATTTAAGGAAACAAATCATTAATCATTCTCCAATTGTTGGTTATAGATGTTTTAATTGTTCTTCTTACTTGGGCTGTTTGCGATCTTAGATGCATAAAGACTAAATATTTGCAGTCATATCATGTTATCTCTGATGTTCAGATAAACCTCATTTATTCTGCCATTCCTTGGTATCTAAGATTGGAAGCTTGTGAACTGATTAGGTATTGACTCGGAACAGCCTGCCTGATTGATAGGAATAAATGCTATTGTCGCTGAGGGCCATAATATATCAATTCTAAGGCATGATACGGCTTCGTTATTTAACTGTAGAAATTTTAGGTAGGATTCAAGGAAGGCTACTTACTGCTCGATTTATTAATCCCTAAGAGACAAGTTAATATTATATGCGATGTTCTTTTGCATGATAGCTGTCATCCAAAGCGATGTTGAAAGTGATCTTGCACGTAAGAGTCACCAATCCATCTGAATGAGGAACGGCCCAAAGATCATTTAAAATAACCTGAGAGTGGAAAGTTCGGAAAAGCATAATCTTTTTCTATCAGCAGTAAGAGTACACTCCAGCTTGCAATATCACAGACATGCAAAGCTCCATGTTATTAGTGATGGAAAATCCTTGTTCAACACTTTTTGTAGACACTTTTGATGGACCAAAGGATACCTAATGGTGGGTGGATACATCTTATGTCATTGAATGCTCACATAAATCAAGTGAATTTTTTATATTGATGTGTCATTAACATGTTAAGATGTTTATCAAGGGTGTTTCTTTAGTGGAGCTTATGGTATAATTCACGTATTTTAGTAGCTGGCGTTTGGCAACAATGCAAATGCAATTACAATAGATTGAAGGATAAAAGGTTATTTAGTGCGTTTTCTTCCTATGCCTAATTTAAAAATGGATAAACACCCGAAAGTTAATGAAGAACTGAGATGGGAATGGGATGCTCAGAATCCTTCTGCTTTTCAGTAAATTACATGCCTGTACCTGAGTTGAGACGCTTGATCAGTAAGTTGCGTGCCTGTATCTGAACAGACCTCTGTAGCTTATGTTCTGCTTTTCATCCGTAAGTTACCGAAATCGAGTACAGGATATAAAGGACAAGAAATAACTATCTTTTAGTCCTACACCTTTACGATTGAGTCACAAAGCTTTATAAAGTTTTGATGGAGTTCACAATGTCACCTAAATAAAAAGAATTAGTCTTGAACATTGCACTGCGTGAAATATCAATAACGTAATGCAAATAGGCACTGACGTGCTATGAATCAGATGCTACGTAGTTACTTCATCTTACTCGGAGCTAATATAGTCTCAAATCAACCACGCACATGTGGCTCGCCAGTACTTAATTGTTTTACTCGTCTTCTTCTCTTCTTCCATAACAATGATAGGTGGAAACCCTTAAGTAAATCGAAAATTGATTAGGAATTTGAAATACTGTCAATGATCATTGATATTTAATGAAGAAAAAGACTTCCATGTTGAATATCAAGGATCAAAGGTTTTAAAAAATTGCAGGTAAATCATCATCATTTTGGATTTTTTGTTACAAATTTATTTTGTAATGCATTCTTATTTTTAGTTTATCTACTTGCCTTTGAATTAAGTAAATGATGTTGGTTTATGTCTTACAACTAATCGCTTTAGTTGTAGTTTAGTGACAAAATATTTAAAGACATTCTTTATTTTATATATATTTAGATATATATGATAAAGTCATCATTATCATCAACACTCAGTTGAAGTCCCACTAAGACACGAGGTTTGGGGAGATGTATATGATAAAGTGCATGGGATAATTATGCATTGAAAATGAAATTATAATTTTAGGATTCATATTGTATTTATGTATTATCCCTAAATTGTTCTATTAACATTGAACATTAATAGAATGTATCAAGGAAATAGTTAATTTCATAAGCTAAAGTATAGAGATATTTAAACAAATGTGTAGGTGGTTTTTAGAAAACAAGTTCACTGAACTGATCCGATATGAGCAACCTATTTGGAACATTACTTGTATGTTTATGAAAATTCTCATTGTGATGATTGTATAAATGATCTTTTAACTTGTGATCTCCAAAGTTATCTTATATAATAATTACTATAGTTTGACACTACTTATGACCTATTCTAATCATAGGTCGTTTAATTGATAATCATTAGATATAGCATGAACTATATGAAGGTAGTTGCGTAGTCAAGATAGGATTCATCACTCTAAAGTAATTAGGGAGAATATTTTATTGTTCTCGATTAGCATTAGTTCAGGAAATCTTTGGCCAACGTGAAATGAAACTTTGTAAACAGTTTACAAATGTTATTAATTGAATCAATAGCTAATTTTAGAGAACTAATATGATTGGAATAAAAAAAAGTAGACATTAATTCCATGCTCTATCTAATCGAAACATTGTGTGATAAAAGGATTGTATTAGACAAAAAAGTCATGCACGGAAAAGTTAATGAAACTCACTTTGACATTCATAAATATTTTTTTTTGGTAAATCAGTAAGACTTTATATAAATAATAAAATGTTATGTACATAACTAAAGATTCCTAAGCATAAATCTCTTAGCTACCAAAAGGAGCTCAAATGGAACCTACAACAATTCCTTACAACCTAATTCCTTACAGGAAACACAACTACCATATTCTATACAACCTTCCTACCAAGAGACCTTATAGAGCTAACTAATCTATCCAGTAGCACAAGTTTACCAATAATAATTTCCAGCTGCAAATTTGAGCAACATTAATTAACAAAACCTAATCAACTGTCAACACAATCTAAGATGAGTAATGTCCTTCAAGTTTCTTTGTTCACTGTCAAGTTTACCCACCTCTCATATAACTTCATTGATAAGAACAGCGACGAATCCAGGATTTTAGTCTTGGGGGGGCAAGGAACTTAAACCACAAATATGTAAACATTCATAAATAGTTAACAAAGTATTCCTAACAAAAAAAGTCAATAAAATGTTTTATACATTAATTTATCCTAAATAAAAGTTAAACTAAAAAAAATTACTTCAATGTTGAAGTCGAAGTAATGCATAACGCTCCTTCATATCATCAAATTCATCTATAATTGAATCTGTATCAAATTTTTCAGCTATTCTCCTTTCAGTGTAAGTGATGAGACAATCTGCAAGATAGTCATCTTCCATCCTATTTCTGAGCCTATTTTTAATAATCTTTATAGCAGAGAAAGATCGCTTGGATGTTGCAGTTGAAACAGGAAGAGTTAGGACCAAGCGAATCAAACGATCAATCAAAGGATAAGTCAAAGACTTTCTTATTTTCACCAATCCTTGACAAAGCTCAGAAATTGTTGATAGTTGTTTCAATTCACAATGATGAGGGACATCAAGCTCATAATGCTGTGCTTGTATTCTCAAATGCAACTTTTCTTGATCACTGAAATCATCTAGATAAAACTTATTCACCAGTTCACAAATATGATCAACATTCAATAATTTGAAGTTATCTCTTGGATCCAAAGTTGAGCTCAAACTAAGCAGCTCCATCGTACTATCACTGAACCTGCTATTCAACTCTTGTAATTGAGTATCAATGATGGCAATGAATAAGTTAACTCGATAATGGTGCTCAATTGAGACATCATGTGCTCGTCGACGAGATCTTCCAGGAAAATAAGGAGCATTCAAATCAGGAATTTCAACATTATGTTTTTCACAAAACATTTTAACTTCATTGAAAAGA
>JAOQMP010000003.1:8393616-8404059 GCA_027563575.1 Erythroxylum pedicellare
ACTGTATTATGTTTATTGATTTAACTTATTTTGTAATAAGTTTTCCAAAATGGAAAAAGGGTTGTAAATGAAACGGACTTTTGAGTGCAATTATCATATATATGTGATTGAAAAAGTTTATGATTGAAACGAGCCCGAATTGACTATTAATTTTTTGCACAAGTGTGCATTTTTTCAAAAACAAAAGAAAAAAAGACTTTGCAAATGAGATTTAACTGATTGAGTGTTCTAGTACGCCACCCTCGCGAGGCACGAACTCAGATATCACCCATCGATGTCAGGTTCGGGTCTTGCGGGAGTGGGGTGCTACATACTGGAACAAAATAAGTAGTTCGTGCATCTTCACATCTTACTTTTGCAAGGTAACATTGATATGAATGTCTTTTTGTTTATGCCAACAACTTTGAATTCCAAAGAAGAGTTCTATGGAACAATTTTAGACAGCTTAGTGGAAGTTTTAGCAAACCATGGCTACTTTATAGGGATTTCAACTCAACTCTTTATGCTTTCGAAGCTCAGGGAAAAACCAATCTGAAAAAATTTTCTACTGATCTTTAGGACTATGTGGAACACATTAAGGTGATTGATCTCAAAGATATAAGGCACTCTTTCACTTGGTCTAATAAGCAAAAAGCATTTTGGTTCATCAGGAAAAAACTAGATCATGCTCTTATCAACGATCATTGGCTCCAGACTTTTCCCAATAGCCTTGCCAACTTTATGGAGCCATTATTCTTAGATCACACTCCTATCTTTGTGTCCATTTCAGTTCAACAATAATCTTGTTAAGGATCCTGGTTTTGCTACTGCTTGTAAGAAGGGGGTTGATCACAAGGTAACAGGGATAAAGCAACTTTGTTATATCTGAAAATTGAAATTTATAAAACATGAACTCAAGCTATTGAAATCTTCTAAAGGATCCACAGCTGATGCTGTTAATAACACCATATTAGAGCTAGTTAGGCTACAGACCACGTTAGCTTCTAGTCCTGATAATCAACAACTCATTGACAAAGAAAAGCAAGCACTTTCAAATTATCTTTATGCAGTGAGCAACCACTCTTCTCTCTTGTAACAGAGAGCTCGTATTAATTAGTTATAGGATGGGGACAGCTGCACTCAATTCTTCTTTAATTCGATCTTATCCAGGCAAAACTGCAATAAAATCCTTTCCATTACGTCCCAAAATGGTATTGTACTCCAGAATCCTCATGATATACATGATGAAGCTTTTAGATTCTTTAATTCCTTTCTTGTTACTGGTGTTTCGACTAATGTTTCACTTATAGAACTACAAAAATTCAACTTGCAGTAAATCCCTCAGTGCGACTTTAATCTTTTAACAAAACCAGTGGATGATAATGAGATAGAGAGGATTGTCTTTGGCATGAATGGAAGGAAAGCACCAGGGTCGAATGGATTAAATAATTACTTTTTCCAGCAATCTTGGAACATAGTTGGTAGTTTTGTCAAAGAGGTTATCCATGAATTTTTGGTAAATGGTGTTCTTCTCAAGGAAATTAATAAAACTTTCTTCTGCTTGATCCCTAAAGGCTCAAATCCTTCCAGCTTTGGAGATTTTTGCCCTGTACCATGCACTAACTTTCTCTACAAAATAATCTCCAAGATTTTGGCCACATGATTGAAGAAAGTATTAGCTCTTTTGATAAATGAAAATCAAAGTGCTTTCTTGAATGATAGAAAAATTGGTGACAATATACTTATTGTACAAGAATTACTGAAGGGATACTCTACATCTAACAACCCCCAAATTGCACAATGAAGATTGATATACACAAGGCTTTCGATAGCATCAGCTGGCAATTTTTATGAACAATGTTGACAACATTTGGCTTTCCCAATTAGTTCATCAAATGGATTATGCAATGCATTACTTTAGCAACCTTTTCTGTATTCATTGATGGTACTCCTTCTCCATCCTTAAAAGTTGCATGAGGCCTTAGACAAGGGGATCCCATTTCCCCCTATCTTTTTATCCTTTGTATGGAAATTCTCAATGCAATCATCAAGCAAGAGACCCTCTATAATCCCATATTCAAACACCACATAAAGCGTAAAAAAAATGGCCTTATTAACCTTTGCTTTGTAGATGATCTTTTTCTTTTTTTGCAGGGCTAATTTAGAGTCAATCTACTCCCCCTCTCTTTTTATCCTTTGTATGGAAATTCTCAATGCAATCATCAAGAAAGAGACCCTCTGTAATCCCATATTCAAACACCACACAAAGCGTAAAAAAATTGGCCTTACTAACCTCTGCTTTGCAGATGATCTTCTTCTTTTTTTGCAGGGCTGATTTAGATTCAATCTACTCCTATATGCGTGCTCTCCAAATGTTCAAGCAATTCTTTGAACTGCAGATAAATCTATATAAAAGTCAGTTTCTCCTTTCTAAAAGTGCTTGCACTTTGGAACCCCTTATAACTGAAACCACGGGAATGAAACAACAGTGTCCCCCACTCCTATACCTTGGTCTCCCAATGTCTACAAAGAGACTCAATCATTTCGAATATCACCCTCTCTTACATAAGATCCAGAAGAGAGTCAAACCGTGGGTGAATAAATCCCTCTCCTCTATGAGTAAATTGCAACTCATAAAGTTTGTCCTCAACTGCTTGCATAGGTATTAGAGCTCCCATATCTTCGTATCACAAAGCATCATCAAAGCGATTGAAAGGATTCTTAGATCCTTTTTATGGAGCCACCCAAATGGTGACCCAGGAACGGCGAAGGTTAAGTGGGCTGACCTCTGTTATTCAAAACAAGAGGGTGATCTCAATATCTCTCCATCAAGGCCACAAATCATATTTTGATTCTTAAAAGGTTCTGGTGGATATTGGAGGACAAAAAAATTATGTGGATTAAATGGTTACACTTTTGCTTCCTCAAAGGGCACAATATATGGGACATCAAACCTAAAGCCTCGCACCCACGTTTCCTCACACAGATTCTAAAAGTACGAGATGCAGTACAATAGGAAGTTTCATGCAAAATAGGGAAGGTAGATTGGTTTCATTATGGTATGACAATTGGTCAAGTATGGGTCCTTTGATACACTTGACTCAATACTCGAGAATTTCCTCTTTGCATTCGCTAAACACTCGAGTTTGCTCTTTTATCAATGGGAACTCCTAGAACTTTCCTCGAAGCCTACAACATCTTCAGCCAGGATACCCCCCGGCACCACATTCACCTAACATCTTTTTCTGGATGGATATCTCGCTCAGCAAGCTTACAAACAAAACCATTCCTGCTCAATTATGTAGACGACGCTCCATGGTATCATAGTCCACTACAATATGGAGTAAAATTTTAACCCCAAAAATATCTTTTATTTTTCGGTTGGCCATACAAATCAAGTTATCCACCGTTGACAGAATGTCATACTTGTAAGTGAGCAAAACTTGTTTGATGTGCTCCATGCAGGATGAATCACAGAACCACCTCCTCTTCGAATGTCCTTTCAATAAAGCTATTTGGAACTATGTCACTACTATACGTTCATGGAATGATCCAGGGATCTCTCTCACTGATATTACATTTCGAATTCAACTCAACACAATCTCTCGAAACCAAATCACCAAATTCATATTATCGTATTGGGTGTTTGTATCTATACGCTTTGGAGAGTAAGGAATCTTAGGCGCTTTGCCAACAAATCCTCAGCCAAAGCAACTTTGATATCTATGATTATCGCTGAAATTCGTGAGCTTGTTTTGTTGAAGAAACTACAACTCAATTGCAACTTAAACATCTGCTCCTCATTACGCATATAGCGTTAACATTGCAACACATAATTCCTTGTTATTCTTTGCTCTAAATGTCATATCCTAAGGTTACTTAGCTAAGGTTATTTCCCTCTGCTATAGCTTCTATGACTATCTTTATTATTAATTAATTTCATTTCTTTTTTCAAAAAGAAACTTCTTGATGATTCTGTTTCGAGCTTGTAACTTAATAGCCAGTTCGTAAAAGCAGTCATTAATGTTCTCACTGAGCAGTTCGAAACGTTTTCATGCTCGCATCTTAAATACTAGCGTGAACTCTTTCCATGAAAATCCATGATCATCAGAGGTTGGGATTTCGGAGGAGTGAGCCGACAGGTGGTAAAAAATTCCCTGGAGTTGGTTTATAATTTTAGTGAAAGTGGTTTATGAAATGCAGAAAATTGTTTATAGTGAATATCGTTTACGAAATGCTGGAAGTTCCTTGCGACAACTTCTGTTACTAGTTGGCATCTAATAGGAGAAGGGATCTTTGTACATTCCATGATAATTCTACCACAAGAAACCATTAAAGCGGCATTACAAGATACGATCATACAAATGTTTTTTCGACAAATACACATCTTTTAACTCCCTTCCTCAGGTAAAACTGTTGACGACTCCATCTCATGAAGCATCCTCCCTTTGCCTTTTCACTTGGGGGTGAAAGCCTGAAAACATGTCATTTGAACCATTAGCTATGTCCACAGAACCTAAATAAATGATATAGGAATCTGAATATGGATAGTTACTTGAGAATGCAGACTTACAGCAAAAATGGTGGCGTGACCAGGATCAGCAAGGTGAGCGAAAAGGTTGTCAATGGGGCCAGTGCCAGTGTAAATATGTTGAAACCAAGCACCCATAACAGCCAACATAGCCAGTCTTCCATTCTTAATCTCCTTAGTCCTCAACTCCTTGATCTTCTCAGGAGAGCCAGTTCCCCATCCAAGTGGGTCAAACCATAAGCCACCAGGGTAACCAACATCAGTTCCTGTGAGTTTGTTGTTAGGGAAAATGGGGTCAGTGTTGACACAGCCTGGCTTGAGAATGTCTGCCCATCTTCTGCCCTCAGCCCATCCAATTAAGATCAACTCAATTATGAAAAGCGTGGTGGTGTCTGTGAAATATTCCAATTCTCCAGCAGTGTACCAGGATGGGGTGTTTAGGATGCCAATCTTTGTCAGAAATTCTGGGATGAAAATACCCGCAGCGCCTAACATTGCCCATCTGCAGTGCACAAGCTCTGATTGCACGTTCCATCTCAAAGTTTCAGGATCAGATCCTGTCAAATATACCAATTACAACATTCCTCAGTTTCAACATTAAATAGTGTTCAGGACATAGTTGATGATCTTAGCCGTAACTTACCAAGACCTAGGGGATCAAAACCGAAGTCACCGGGAAGGCTGCAATAGAAAATTCAAGCAAGGCATCAAAAAGACTTCATTTTTTTAGTTCGTACGTGCATGCAAAAGAAAGAGATGTGCAATATCTAAGAAGCATGCAAGAGAAAGAGATAGGCGATACCCAAAAAGCGTGTTAGTTGTTAACAAACCTGCCGTCAAGCCATGGAGGAGGTGTGCTACCAGGGAACCAGAGTGGTCTGTCAGGGTCAGCAGCAGCACAGACTATAACCGATCGTGAAACAGCTGATGTTGCGTACTTTTTCACTCTCAATTTCTTTCCAGAAAGGAAAGAAGCCTTTGTTGCTGCTGCAATGGATCCATTCTTCTGGGAACTGCAAATAGGACTTCACATAAATTTACTAAGCAAAACGAAAGTTACCCTCGTCGTTTTCCCACTTTTATCATCTCAGTTTTTCATTCTTACATGCGATAGAGACGAAATCATCAACAAGACAGGAGTTTTATTACGGATCCTGCAAGAACTTACCATGGAGAAGATATGGAAACAGCTGCGATGGCAGAAGACGCAGAAATAGAAACCATTTTCTGCCAAATTTTCTCTATCAACAAGTTATGTTGAGTTAAGACGGTGGCATATGGAGTTTGGGATGCAAATTTGTTAATGTAAGCAGGGTCTTATCTATAAGGATAAGAGAAAGCATGGGCAATTGGCTAGTGGGTTGCCATGTGGCATCCAGAATCTGATATCGAGAACCTCCATCTCCACTCTTTTGCTTACATTGATGAATCGTAAAATTGGTGGTTCAGGTTATCCGCCTTGTGCCTGTAGTATCTAAACATAAATTGCGGAGACCATGTTGAAAAGGATAAATATTTTCATTCATCTGTTAAACTTATTTTAGTTAGAGTTTATTATTATTTATTGTTTTATTTATTTTTATGTGATACTTGTACTCGTATTTTGTACATGAGTTATAGCCTTTTTCTTTACACCCACCTACCTTCATTTGATTTTTTTTAGACTTCATCAATTTAGAGAAGTCTTTATAGCCTAACAGTCGCTTATCCATCAAGATATCAAATCAACTTATTGTTGCTTTAATCATCTCCGTCTCACTTATCTCCATTATAGTCACTTTATTAAACATATCTCACGCGCTCTCAATCAAGCTAAACTCTATTAATTATTTCCTATGAAAAGCATAAATAATGTCATTGCGTCACAACTACGATTTGGCTTCACACGTTAATAGCAACTCTACTCCACCATCATGAACCACTGTTGAGGGAAACTCAAATCCTCAATATTCCACTTGGTTTCGCCATGATCAGTTGGTATTGAGCTAGATCATTGGCTCCAACTCTAAAACCTTCATTCCACAAATTGTTGGCGTCTCTTATGCTAAGGATGCTTAGACAGAGCTTGCAGCATCCTGTGCCTCGGATTCTAAAGCTCATATTCGTACCGTTGAAAGTAATTTCTTTAAGCTCCAAAAAGAGCAGTATGAAAGTATTGCTCAGTATACTCAATATGCGAAGGCTATGTTTCATCAGTTAGCTGCCTTAAGCAGTCCTATGCTTGATGATGATTTGGTGCAGGTAGGACTCGGATCTATGTACCGTCCTTTTGTTTGCTCTCTTGAAAGCAGGCTTGATGTTGTTAATTTTGATGATCTTTATGGATTATTATTGAGTGAAGAAGCTAGTATCAATGTTGAAAACTCATCCAATATAGTCATTCCAACAGCCTTTGTAGCCACTACTCAGTCTTATTCTCCACACAATATAGAAAATACAAGGGGTCGGGGAGGACGGTATCACGGACGAGGTAAAATCTTTCATTTTAATTCCTCTGTCCAACCTCCAATTTCTACTCCAACTTATTCTCTTCAGCTTCAACCACATTTGCAAGGGCTTGGGCAATCGGATCCTAGCCAAATTACTTGATACAATTGTCATGGTTTTGGTCGTCTCTCCAAGAATTGTTCTTCTCTGAAATTCAATAAAGCTAATGCGTCCACCACTCTTAAACCAGCCTCCGACTATGCAACCACCTCTTCTTAGCCAACCCAACCCCAATCATTTATCAACTATCCCAACACTTCTTAGAAACCCAACCTCAGTCGTGGATCATGGATACTAGCGCAACTCATCATATTACTCCTGGTCTTGAAAATCTAACAATTCATTCTAATTAACAAGGACAAGATCATCTCAAATTTGGCAATGGTAATCCTTAACCAATCACTCATTCTGGATCATCTTCCTGCCAGTCTAAGAATTCTATTTTTCATTTATAGGATATTTTTTCGTGTTCCTGATATTCGTCATAATTTACTTTATGTTTCTTCCTTCACTAAGGCTAATAATGTGTTTATTGAATTTTTCCTTCTCATTGTGAAATCAAGGATATCCCCACGAGGATTTTGCTACTTACAATGAATGACAATGGACTTGATTTTATCTTTCTTACACCTGTTCATAATGACCCTCCTCCAAAGTTTGCATTGAGTTGCTCTCTCTCAACATGGCATGAACATTTGGGTCATGCCTCTTTTCGTATTGTTCTTTAAGCACTCAATAAATCTCATATTTTTGTGATGTCTAATAAACAATTAGGTCTATGTCAAGCTTGCAGTATTAGTAAGAGTCACAAGTTACCTTTTCCTGTCTCTTCCTTTATTGCTGAGGGACCCCTTGATTTAATCTATTTTGATGTATGAGGACCCTCACCTATTCCTTCAATTGATGGTAATAAATACTATGTTCTGTTTTTGGATCATTATAGTCACTATTGTTGAATCTATTTTCTCAAATAGAAATCAGATTTCCTCAATACCTTTATTAAATTTCGTCACATTGTTGAACAATTTTTTGGTAGACCAATTAAAATGTTTCAATCAAATTTGGATGGGGAATTGCATCCCTTACTACATACCTTTATGAGAATGGAATCACTCAATGTAGTGCTTGTCCTAAAACACCTTGACGTAGTGCATGTCCTAAAACACCTGAACAAAATGGATACATTAAACGTAAACATAGACATATTGTTGAAATTAGTCTTTCATTATTACAACATTCCTCTGTCCCAAATATTTATTGGCCTTATGCATTTGATAATGTTGTTTATATCATAAATAGACTACCATATCATATTCTATAGCTTGTCTCTCCTTTTGAGAAATTATTTCTTTCCTTGCCAAACTATATAGATATGATTGTTTTTGGATATCTATGTTATCCTTGGCTTCGACCTTATGCTCCTAAAAAGCTTGTTCAAAGGTCCAAAGCTTATGTTTTTCTTTGCTACAGTAAACTTTACAAAGGGTATATTTTCCTTAATATTAATACATCCAAATTACTTGTCTCACACCATGTGATTTTTTATGAGCAGTTCTTTCCCTTTTTGGGAAAGCAAGCTGCTCTTACTAATTTCCATGACACATCACTAGCAACCATTTTACTTCCATCCTTCCTACCTATCAATCCTACTCCAAATATAACCTCTATACTAAATTCCAATCCCAACCTGTCACCTCCTCAGCCTCCAACCTCATGTCAGCCTTCCTCTCCTCTATCATCTCCACCTAACCCTTTATCTCCTCCACCTTCAACTATCCCTATTGTACCACATCCTACCTCCATATCATCGGATATACCTAAAACCCATCTGATGATCACTTATTCCAAAACTGGATCCTTGAAACCACGTGTCTTTCATACACAAGTTGAAGACTCTAAACCCACCTTATATAAACAAGCTGTAAAATCAAGCAAATGGCTAGATGCTATGACTACTGAAATGGATGCCTTAATTGCTAATAACACATGGAAATTAGTTCCTCCCTCTTCTTCTCACAATCTCATTGGCTGCAAATAAGTATATCGAATCAAAATGAAATCAGATGGCTTTATTGAACGATACAGAGCCAGGCTCGTTGCAAAATGTTTCCATCAACACCCAGGGATTGATTATAGGGATACTTATAGTCTTGCTATCAAGCCTGCTACCATTCGGCTTATTCTTTCCATGGCTGTTTCACATCACTGACCTGTCTATTAGTTGGACGTCTCTCTAATGTTTTTTTATATGGCAATCTTGATGAAGAGGTATTTATGCAACAACCAAAGGGTTTTGTCAATTCTCTATATCCAGATCATATTTGCAAGTTGAAAAAGTCTTTATATGACTTAAAACAAGCCCCACGATAGTGGTTTCTTTGTCTTACCGATGCACTTCGTTCTATTGGTTTTCAAAACTCAAAAATTGATAGTTCCCTTTATTATTACAACCATGCAGGAATTCAAGCATATTGTCTAATTTACATTGATGATATTTTAGTTATTGGAAGTAACTCTGGTCATATTCAACACATCATTACTTCCTTAAGTGACAGATTTGCGCTCAAAAACTTAGGTTGCCTACATTTCTTTCTTGGTGTGGAAGCCAACTAGTTACCTACAGGCCTTCTTCTCACTTAGCGTAAATACATCACAGACTTGTTATCTAAAGCGAATATGTCTTTAGCTAATTTGGTTTCTACTCCTACCTGTCCACAATCTAAGTTAACGTTAAATGATGTCACTCCTTTTTCTAATGGAACTCTGTATCATAGTATTGTTGGTGGATTGCAATATCTCTCTCTTACCAGACCAAATATCTATTATTCAGTGAACAAAGTATCTCAATTTATACATCAACAAACTGAAAATCATTGGCAAGCTGTCAAACGCATCTTGTATTATTTACGTTCCACTATGCAACATAGGATTCTTTTCAAACTGAGCTCCAATCCAATGGTTTCTACCTATAGTGATGTCGATTCAGCAAGCTCCATTGATGACAGAAAATCAACATCTGGTTATTGCATATTTTTTGGCTCAAATCTCAATACTTAGGGCTCTCGCAAACAACGAACTATTGCTCACTCTTCAACTGAAGCAGAGTACCGTGCTTTAGCTTCCAGAGCATCTGAATTACAATGCATACTTTCTTTACTCCAAAAACTTGGTCATACACAAGCTATAACTCCTCTTTTATGGTGTGATAATCTCAACGTAACATATTTGACAACAACACCAATTTTTTATTCCAGATCAAAGCACCTGGAAACAAAGGTGCGAATACCGTACTGAACTTGGTACCTGATTAAGTTCAGGTATAGTACTGTATCAATATCGATACCGGTCAGTACTGAGTACCTTTTCAGGTAATATTTTAAATTTATAAAATAGTCCTTAAAATTTTTAAATTTTGCAAATTTGTTTATTGAAATATTATACAGTTT
>JAOQMP010000003.1:8411756-8432794 GCA_027563575.1 Erythroxylum pedicellare
GTGGGGGTGGGGGTGGGGGGATTTAGGGTTTAATTTTTTAATTTTGCAAAATGGTCCTCCATTTTTCAGAAGTTCACGATACCAGTCGGTATATCTCAGTATTGTCGGTATCGGCCGGTACCAAACGAAAACAACCGGTACCGACTAGTATTTGAGGCCAATATCGACAATACGGATGCTGTTTCGTTTTTCGGTCGGTACAGAACGGTATCCGTATCTCTGCCTAGAAATTGATTTTCATTATGTCCGTGATCTAGCTGCAAATCAAAAATTACAGGTCAGGTATCTTTCTTCAAATGATCAAATTGCAAATATTCTGACCAAGCCATTACCCAATCAGATATTCAATATTTTGAAGACCAAATTGACTATCATACCTTATGATGATCAATTTGCGGGAGGGTGATAAGGATAAATATTCTCATTTATCTCTTAAACTAATTTTAGTTTGTTTAGATAGATTTTGTCATTATCTATTGTTAGTATTCATCTTTATCTGATACTTTTACTCGTACATGCCTATTATTACGCCATATAGTTAATGTAAATGGTATCTAGGTTACCATTATAATATCACATATCTGGCTAACGACCACTTCTTACCGAGAAAGTATATGATCATTTTCACTTACTCAAAGGCAGCCAAAAATATTTAAAACTAGCTTTAATTTTTAGTGAAAATTATAAATATTAATAGAAGTTTAATATAACTAGGGTCTTTACTAAATATATGGATATTTATGTAGGACTTAATATTTTTTACAAAATAAACTTTAATATATTTTTTAATAATTCCAGATATTTACTTTTATAGAAACGATATATCAAAAACTCAGACCAATTCCATTCCAACAACTATGGGCTGTGAGGTCTGTGGTCTTATGACAAATAGATGAGAATGAAGGCCTGGTTTTAAAAAAGAATAAAGGCTTGACTGAAAGCGGAATTGTGTAATTGTGTCCAAGCCTGTATTTTCGGGCCTAACCTTCTGAATCCAAGGATTAGAAATGGATAGGCCCAGAAACAGGGAGTTCAAGTGCTGCAAGCTACCTACTGTTTGACGATATTGAATTAAATGTCCGACATGTTTACATTATGTATGTGTGGAAAGCATTTCTTGTGAGAGTACAGAACCTGAGGCAATCAATGTTAGAATATGTTATAAACCCATGATGCTTCTCTGAATTCATGAACCGCCACATCGACCAACCCAGAAAAAAAAAAAAAAAAGTTTCAAGTTTCAGCTTTGTAGATATTTTCTGTTCGGAAGATGCAGATAGGAATGAAGAGTGAGAACTAAACGGCCCAAGTCTCTTAACTCCAACCCCACAAGAAACTTAGCTTTATCGTTTGGTAGGAAAGCGTGCAAAACCAAGCTTTGGGTGCCACTGCCACAGCTTGGTTCTTATCCTCACAACCCAAGCGAAATCATCACTCCCATATGTTAAAGCTTTAGAATAGATAAAAGTCAGGTCCACACCCACACCACTGACCACACCCCTCTTTCTGCAACTCTCACCTCCAAAACTAGTATCTTTTACTTGCTCAATGTCACTTATTAAGCCCAAAAAGAGAGTGAGTTCAGGTTTCCTTTGGGAACAAAAAAGAAAAAAGAAAAAGAGGAAACAATTTCGTACGTAAAGGTTTTAGCTTACATCTAGGTCATCCTACCATGTGAAGATAACTCTTAAGTTTGGTAATCGGTGGTAAGGACATGAGAACAAGAATGCAGTTTTTATTCTCAAACATTTATTTGTTTGGTTATTAAAAATAGATTAAATAAGAAACAACAAAAATTAAATTAATTCTATACTCGATATAAGCTTATGTAATAAGAGATACACATTAATATTATTAAAATATTATCAAATCAATTTTCATATTTAATTTTTTAACAATTATTTTATTTTGCATTATACCATATCAAGTAAAGCAAGATTTCTACATTTCTTTGATTTTATTCTTACTTTAAAAATTATTTATAATTGTTCAAAATTTTATAATTTTATAGAATATTGAAAAAATAAATTTGATTGATAATTATAAAATATAAGATATTTGAATTAATAACTTATATGATAATTAAATATGAATAAAAAGAATTTCATTATCATTCTTAATATTTGATACTAAATACTAGCGTAACTATTAACTTGTTTAATCTCATTTTTAGTAATTACATATCAAAAGTATAATTCTTAATATTTGATGCCAAATATTAATACAAGTAGTGACTCGTTTGCTTACTCTTAGAAATCATATATCAAACACCTACAATTAGCAATATTCTGATTTTTGCTTTCTATTTTTTATTCTGATTCCTTGAGTAAGTGTGTTTTACGGTAGTTGATTAATATTTTTCCAATTAAAAATGATTTTTACCTCCAAAGCTTAACATAATTCCACAGTTCCACAATCAAACCTTTACTGATGAAATTAAGATTAAAAACCCACTAATGGTGGGAAATAAACTAATTACAGCGTGCCACCTGCTCGTCAGAATAAAGATTAAAGCACCGACCACAAGATGCAGTTTGGTAGCGTTACCAGCACCAGTACTGTGCTTTTATTCAACTTTTAGCAGGCAGGTTCTGGTTTTCACATGCTTAGCCACCATAACCCCGTACAGAGGCCTTTTAAGGAAGCAAATAGCGGTTAGAGGGACTTGGGATTGTAGATTGTAACGCAATTAGTGAGTGTTAGAGGTCTACCAACAATATCAAAGCATGTTTGATAGGATTTAGCGTATCTTTATGAAAGGCGGAGTTTGTGTGTTTAAGAACTCATTGGATCCTTTGTTTTTTGCCTACTTTTCCATGCAAGCATGTGATAGCTATTAGTGCTGCAATTATGCCAAGAAACAGTCAGCTAATTTAATTATGTCTGAGGAGAATTATAGCATATAGCAGTCTTGGAAAATCATACAACCTTGAAACTCTAGCACACACATTCTCCTCCGTTGTTGGGTCCAGAGGTACCATCTTCTCTTTCTGAAGAAATGATCAAAGGAATAAGTAGGGTCTGGGTCAATCGGCTTTTCTTAAAATTTATCCTTTCAGGTCCCTTTCATCCTTCCATAGTTGCGGAGTCAACAAGCGATCGAAGACGCAGTCCTTAGCATCATTGACTGGTGTGGAATGAAGGGAAGAGGAAGAACAATGATCCTTAGTGAGCTATATTCTGAAAGTACTAAATAATGCACCGTCTGGTTGATATAAATGGCCATACCATACTTTTGCCTAACCTCTGAAAGTACGTTGATTGTGTTGCTGGATTCTAGGTCTCTTGGGCCCAACAATTATCATGAGCTTTATGAGTTTGTATGTTCATACAACACTCATTATTACATCTCCACATGCTGTTGTTGTTCCTGCTACTGCCGTTGCCTTCTTTAGTTCTACAGATTGGAACTCCAAAACATAATTGTGACTTCAATCAATTGCCATTATGAGTCATTCTTCATTTTGTGGCTAGATCTCAAGTACTCCTCAAATGGGTCTATTTAATCATTGATCTAACTTATGTTTTAGGAGACAATATATCTAATAGCTTCAAACCAAAATAACCATTCTTTTTACCAGTAGTAGAGCACTTCCTGGTTTTGGATACCATTACTTGGCCCTGTTTTGCTTGGGATTTGATTCAAACATAATTAAGCTGGTCTTCTTAGTCAAATGCTCCATCAAACTTGAATTCTCTCAGTATTAATAATGAATTTTTATTTTTTAATAAGAAAATTCTTAATAAAATTAAATATAACAATGAATATAAGTGAATCTCCAACTTCTTAATTGATACTTAATAGCCACAAATTTATGTCATAATCTGGATGCTTAAGCATGCGGTGTTCTATTCTTACTCAAGTTGGATAACATTAGGAAAATTCCATCTTTTGTGGCCCTTCTCTTGATATCGAGGTCAAAGATTTACATGTATGAGTAACTTAAAACTAAATGCCTAGATCTTTCATGATGAGGGTACGGTGCCAAAAATCTCCATCATCAACGAGAGTATGCAGTATGCTAATTTGCTTCTGATGATAATGTTATTTACTGTGATCATGTGGTAAGACCATCAAAAGAAGCAAGGGACCATATTATTCACCATAATCACTTTTCTAATCATGTTGTTCAATCCCATCTCATACATAAATGAGGAAATCAAAGTCATCCCCTTTTGCTTGTTGATTAAGCTGCTGTGACTGCCCATCCTGCCAAACCCGAAAGTCCATAGCCATTTGAATTTTACTTAGTTTGTGATATAGAAACCAATTTTGTGATTATAAAAACTTTTTAATACACTAAAGAGAAATTGATAATCATTAAAACAATAGGAAATTTATTCAAACTTAAACTGGAATACTTGAAAGCCCTTAGGAAACCTCCCCCAGCCTCCAAAACAATCCGTAACCAATATTGGTTAAGACGATTGGTTGGTTCTGCGCTATTACCACCACGCTCAAGTCACTTTCAGCCTGGCTTTGGACGAGAGTTTTGAATCAGAAACATCATCTCTGAGCGCAGGAAGATTGTCATTAGGAATATTATAATGTCACTTTTTCATCAGTTGACAAGATTTATTTCAAAAACCCCAATTATTAATTAGCCGCAGACTCTCTCAAATACTTATCTCCATAAGTGACGAAATATGATAAGGATTAACTAGTCAAAATGTTTTGCAGCACAACATAGAACCAGGAAGCAACAGCGACGGGTTTAAACGTATGTGATGATTTAGCAGGTAATTAGTATTATAACATAATCTTTTGCTTTCAATAATAATCATGATGATCACCGGATCAGACACAGCATTATAGCCCTTATGACTAGATTTATGCACTTTTCATGCAACTTTTGTATAATAAATTAAATTTAGTGAACTCCACCTAAATCCAACCATCCATTGCTTAATGTATACATTTTCCCATGATGGAAATAATTCACGTATCAGTATCTTTCATAAGTTATTTGAGTCAGGAATTCAAAATTTAAGAGATGAATTCATCCAAGTCCAAAATCTTAGGATACGTTTGATTAATGAGTCTGGACGAATTGTTAAATGGGATCCAGCTGCCATACATATTGGTCATATTTTGAGTGATTCGGTTCCTAAAGTTGAAGCCTTCACATCAACCATGGCTGAAGAAATTTTATTGTTAAGGCAGTGGACTTGGATCGTTTTCTTTGCACTTTATGTAAACAAATGAGTGGATATTATATCAAATTCGCTTTCTTATTAATTTTCTTTTGCAAGTCACACTCCAACGAATCCGATTAAAGTATTGAGAGAGGATATTGATGAAGCTAGGGACTAGGGAGTACAAAACACCACGAATCTATGCGTGTACAGTTTAATCCGGAAGCTCAACTCCTGTACATAAATGGTCAATTTTTCAATTTAAATCTTAAATTGGTTACGGTATTGTCTTAACTAATCACTTATTGTACCTCTTTACACTTTCATGATTTGCTTGGCTGCCCATGACATTACTTAAAACTCGAATTTAAAATTAGATTTTATTTTATTACTTGTATGTTTAAATTATAATTCTTCACGACAATTTTTTAAGGAAATAAAAAGTTAAATTTATGAGTAAATCAACTTTTGTAAAGAATTAAATATTTATCATTGCAATGGACTTTTATACTTAATACAAGCCAGAAAATATTTTGAAATTTCCAACTATTATATCCAATACAGTTTTAAAAAAATTTGAATTCTATCTAACCTCAATTTCTCTCCAAATCAACTTGACTAAGTTTATAATATATGCACATATAACACGAAAAGGGACTTGGATATCAAATATTCTAATTTATAGTTATTTTGAATTTTCTCATATAAGATATTTAAAGTATGAGTTTAAAATTACTCCTTTGTAATTAAAAGATCTCAATTTCAAATCACAAAAACAGTTTTTTTGAAAAAATACAAAGAGTAAATTGCGTATATTATGATCCTCTTTATATTTCATTTTGCATATCAAATATGTTGACTTTTTTTTATATAAGATATTTGAGTGTATTGGAATGTCTAAAATTTACAAAAACAAAAACTCCATTTGAACATTGTGATTCCAAATCTTATGATTTCGAGTAATTGATGAATAAAACTAATAAAAACCAAATAAAGACCTTGATATATGACAAGTTTAAACCCAAAAAAAAAAAAGTAAATTTGCTTTAACAAATTATCTTCATCGTTCTAACTGTAACTAATTTATATTTTTATATTTAAATATATTCACATCGTGGGATCATTGTCAAAACTTTGAGTTAAATGGCCAAAGGCATTATCAATTGATCATAGGCCAACATCAATGAATATGACCCGTTCATTTAGAGACAACAGAAGGAACAATAGCGAACAAAAAGAAATGTATCCAAAACTAACATAATCGGGGTTATGGTTACAGATTAGACACCGACCAAACATCACAATTTTGTTTCTAATACGTGCAATGATGAAACAATTGCTTGCTAAATCACCTAATCCTTCCCAACCCTCTCATTTTCCTTACAAGAATATTAACTTGTCGGTCTTTTGGACGGCCCTATGCCATCATCTCATTAATGTATGTTCCGTCGCAGTCAAACCCTATTTTTATCATTAATTTCACTATTATTTTGATGTTCCGTGTTATTATTATATCTATGTCAACTAAGAAAATTAGAGGAATAGAGTTAGATCAAACCGACCTCTCAACAATGACGTACATGTGATTGCATGCATAAATTGAAAAGGCCAACAATTCAATTTTTTTTTATTATGCTTCTTTTCTTTGATAATGACTTTGTAACCTTATTTAATGACCAAAATCTCTGAGTTCTTATTTTAACCCCAAAGAAAAATATTCTTGCAACTAGTTTAGGTTGGAAAGTACCAAACCTTGTTTTCGAAAATGACGCTAGCTTATGCAACCTATAGTCAAAAAAACATCCATAATTAATTTTAACTTCTAAAAGCAATTATATGCTTGACCTAATTTTAAATTGGGAATTAGAAACTTAAAAGGCGCGGCATGTTAATACATGGAAGCGTATCCAATCAGTGATAGATTACCGTTTTTCTTTAATGTATATATAGACACCCCTGAACCTGAAGACTTAAAAATTGCAAAAGAGGTTCATGCTTGTGGGACTTGGATGAGACATGCTTTGTCCGCAGCCCCTTAAGAACAACTTAATTGAACCCATCTTTTTATGTACCATAATTTAGGTTGGAAAAAAATATTTATTTTTATATAATATATGGGTACTTTCTAGGTGTTCAATTGCTCCAAAGGCGATAAAATAGAAATAAGACGGCAAATGAAAATTTGGATTATCCATGAAATTTATCTCATACGACATGCTTCAATATTCATATTAACTCGGGCTTTAAATTTCTTTCAAACTGAATTAAAAAAAAATAGATATTTTCCCAGCCTTGCAAGCCTATATCTACAAGGCAATCATAGGCATTGTGGTCTATCATGCTTTCGGTCAGAAACGTACTTCTTCCTTCCGTCTTTTCAACTAAAAATTTCATCATAGGACACAAGATTCCATGTGTAAATTATACATTGAAATCAAGTGGTAGATTTTAGTGAAAACAAGAAATTCACTATCTGAGTAATGTAAAGGCTTTTAAGAGGGAATTTTCGTAAAAATTAGGCGTTGAGCCGTGACGAGGTGATGTAGAAGGTCCAATTATTTCTTACTGTGGTACTTGCTAAGAGGCCAACGAACAGTACACCCATAAGGACGTATCTTGGGAGGAAACAGTTGGTTCAGTACTCACAATCAAGCATTGTGCCAAGAAGTGAAAAAGCTAATGCGACCCACTAATTTGGGCCGAGTTTTCACTTTCGTTCACTTATACCATACGTAAAGGGTGTTTCAGGACTGGCAGGCAGTAACAAACAAAGCCTTGTAGAGAGTGATTCAATTTAATTTTGAACGATGAAAAACTCCGTTCGCACTTCTCCTGTGAAGGATATTTACAGGAAAAGGCTTGTTGTCAGTGGTGAAATGCCTAATGCTCAATAATAGTTTACTTTGACTTTGACTAAAATAGGATTCTCCCCTTCCTTGTAACACCCACCGACAGAACGAACTTCTCCGTGTTATTTTTGCTTTATAATTGTATGCAGGGGTAAAATAACCCCGTGTTTTGCAATAATTAAATAAAATAACACGACAAGGAATGTTAACATGTCTTAACAATCACTCAAGCGTTGGCCCAGAAAGTGTGCACGCTCACTGGGATTTACGAGAAAACCGAGGAGTGGAAGGAGAGTGAAATGCCAATCAGCCAACTTGGAGCTGGAGGAGATTCGGATGCCATTTATGGTTCGTTACGCCAAATTCTCACAAATCCCTATTCATTCTCGTTTCAATTAATTTAATTATGGTCAAGTGCAACAGCAACTACAGTTTTTTTTACGCTACTTAACAAATTATTATACTATTTCCACTTCTTTTGTGTTATCTAAAATAAAATTTTATCACAATCCGGTGTGTATGCTATATGCGACAATCGATCAGAAGACTCAGGCCTAACTCTTGGCCAATTAGGAAGTTATAATGTCAGCAAAGAAAATAATCTAAAGAAGGAACGTTTAGTAATGAGTTAATCCAATATTAATTATTTGACCCACGAAAAGGATATATTTTCTAATATCAAGCACTTGGGACCTGTCAAAATCTGATAAGCATAAGCTTTATAATGAACTCATGCTAATTAAGTTGCTTGTTCCAACAACTAATACATGTCTCTATATAAAGTTTATAGACCCATATAACATCTTTATGGTCAACGAATATATGTGTATATATATATATATATATATATATGTATGTATGTATATAGATAGCTTTCTTTTCTCCAAAACTACTTAACTAGGAGAGTGCTATGCATGAAAAGAGTGGAAATTATTCTAAATTATGAGACAACAATTTGAGGGCAGCATATTGTCAGTTTAGTATTGTACCATTGACCTTTTCTTTTCTTTTTCATTCTTCTTATTTTATCTTGGCATTGACTTAAACAGGTCAGAAATGAGAAATGATGAATATGTTATACGACTACAAGGTAACTCTTCCGAGCTTTAGTTAGGGTTAGTCACCGACCGAGCACTACTCCTCAGCTGAGGAAAATGAGGTTTTGTTTAAAATCGACTTGTTTAGCAAACCCAATTAGTTTATGAAACTTTCTCCGCGCAAGAATCTGAGATAGTGCGCACTGTATTTGCAAGATTCGATTATTTGCATAGAACCTCAATTTGCGAAGACAACGTTCGATTGAAAATTAATTTCCGTTAAAGTTTTTAGTTGTGTAGAGCAATATGGACGTTGGTGATGTTTCTGAAGGTAGGACTGAGGCGACAGCAGTTCCTATACAGTTGTACAAATTCAGTACTTGATTATCTAGGATCTTTATATTCTCAAATAGCAGTATAAACAATTTGAGTGAGTTGACCAAAACATGTTGGAAACAAAGTAGGGAAGGGGTTTTTGATTCTCTGGGACACGAAAGACCTCAGGTTATGACCGTTCCAAAATATATATAAACCTAATTTATTCTAAAAATTGTTATTTTATTCAAAATTTTGGTACTATAAAAATATTTAAAATTAGTCTTCTAATATTTATATAAAATTTACTACTAAAATTAGATTAAGACAGCTATTATTATTTTAATAATCAATCATATAACTATTATTTTAAAATAATTTATTAGAGAGTCGTTTTATATTTTTAGTACCACAAAAGTTGAAATAAATAGAGAGATATATACAACCTCTATTTATAATAATACGCATAAAAAGTGGAGGGTCAGGATGGACATTTATCTCTATTGATTTAATTTTGTTGCCAGCTTCTTTACTAGATCTTTGTTTTGGTGTCCATTCAGAGGATATATTACAGTAACTGATATAGACAATGAAAAATATCTACTTTAATTGATTAAATTATAAGTATCGTCCATCTTATCCACGATTCACGCATAAGGTGAGAAATGGAAAACATTTGTATTCCACCCACTCCATATCCTAAACCTTATCCTTCTATTTTGCCATATAAATCATCCATTCCTCTCCCCTTGTGAGAGAAAATTTCACTTCTACAACTTTTCACCTTGCCCCTTAAATTTCTTCAACTCCAAGTATTTGTTAAAATTCTTTAAACTTGCACCATTCAAGTGGCGACATGCAATTGGCTCCCAAAGAAAGGAAAGTGCCTGCCATAATAAGCCTCGTTAGCTTGTGGTGGGGGAACATGACGACTGTAGTGACTCTACCCCTTGGTTTTTTTTTTTAATGAAAACTTCAATTTCACTACATCACTTACCATGCACGTAAAGGCATAGTGATACTTGTCCCAGGACTAGGAGGCAAAAAGCAAGACACTTGTTGCTTACACGGCCAAATAAGCAGTGAGACCGACCATAAATCTGACCCCAAATTCCTGGAAAACCCTCCTTCTTATTCACTGCTAGGACACTTTTCAGAGGATGTTTCTGTCATTTGAAGAATGAAGTAACAGCCATAACTGAGAAAGCTAAGTAGATTTCTTACTGTAAATGGTGGCAGAGAGACAACAAGAATCAAAGCAAGGGACAAACGTTGAATCATAGTCACGGAACAGGCACGAGATAGCGTGTTGATTTCAACTCTCTCTGGCCCTGGGGGGTTTCAAAACCTGTAAAAGAAAGCAAGATTCACATGATGCGTTAGACCGGTCAAACCCTTGTCAATAGGTTCGATACTTGTCACTGTGTTTTTACTTTTTAGAGCAGCTGGTCACGTGCAATCGAGTGTATCACGTGGAGCCACTTATACCGCCAAGATTAACCATAATTTAATTGATTAAAGGTATAAATTTACTCTAAACTTCTAATGAATGATTCATATTTTTATGTTTATAGACAAAACTCTTAATATTAATAACTCCTTTCAAGACACGTTCTGAAAACGACCTCAAAAAGTTAATAATTTATCTATGGAAACATGAAAGATTTATCCTTAACTTTTGCCTAATTTGAATGGAAGATCAACCTTGTTCACAAAAATGATGAGAGGTTCTGATGGTCAGTTGGCAAGCAACCTCCATTGTCCATTTTTCTAGTCTGGGTAACGATGGGATTCCACGTACCAAGCTACATTGGAAAGTCTGGCCATATTTGGCCCGACTAATCGCTATCACTATAGCATGAAGGGAAAGAAAAGAACATGTTCATTCTATGAACATACTCTTAACCGCCGTCGATCGTCTTCGAATTAGTGTTTAATTTTAGTTGAACGGTTCAATTAATGGTGTACACGACTGTTTCTGTTTATTAACTTTATCCACGTTATTTACCAAGTGAGCGCTTAATAAGAATTTATAAAAATTAATTGAATTTATTCAAAAATTAGCCAATATAACAAGGATAAAACGCTATAGTATACTTAGCTTTGACAATACTCAACCGGGGCATTGCGTCACGTGAGAAAGCATGCAACCCATCTTATAATCATCAGTCACGAGGAGTCTCATGAATGGAAAATGCGTTAAGCAACATCCTCTGAATTGTCCCCGGAAATTCTCTGTTCACTGAGATTTGCATACTTAATTATACATATTAAGCAGATCTTTGAAACTTGTTTTTAAGTTAAAATCCCTTTCAAGACCCGACAAATTAGTATTTATTAAGATGTGGATCGACATAATCTTACGTTAGGAAGAGTTTGATAAAATTCTACGTTAACCATTTAATTTTCTCGTCCTCGACTCACTGTCAAACCGCAGATCTCCAATTACTTAAATTACACTGTGCTTGCTTTGATGTTTACTTTGCTTTAGAAATCAACTGCTCTTTCCCAACATTGTAATTCACTTAAGCGTTGGGATACTTACATCGTTATTGAAATGGTTTTTGGTTTGATTTTTTTTTTTTTTTTTGAGTACATGGTACACATGCATATGCATAACCACTACCCTTGAGTTTTGCACCTAACTCCCCACCTTTCCAAGTTGTAACAATAATGGTCGTTTTAATTATCAAATGATGAATAAAAACAAAGGGAAATTGCCTTAGCATTTGTACCATGAAATGTCACAAAATACTTTTCCATATTGGACATACAGCTTCATTCATTTCTTGGCTCAATAAGGTGCTTTAGTTGGCTATAATGTACGGGACGATGGCCTCATTGAGAGGAAAACGACAAGTGCTACGATCTTTCATATGGTGTAAATTCCGCCATGCATTCATATCTTCTTGGCAAGTTTTGATCCTTGTCAATTTTAAATAAGCTTGTTAGTTTTTCGTTCTCTTGTTAATCTTTATATACAAATTGCACAAGAAAGTCCTAGATAAAGCAAAATTTTAAATGTATAAGGTGACTCACAAGACGGCAGTACTGATTCGGGTTGGTCACAATCTTCCAATCAACCTTTGCTACTTGATGATTCTATTCAATCAGAGTCAAAGCAACTTGTGCCCCAAGTAGATCACAATCTACAATGATGTCAAGCATATATTAGCATCGACACAAGAATATCCTTCTAGTCTGAAGCAATTTCAATCCTCAAAAAAATAATGAAGTGCTCTTAATCTTTTGTGTGAAAAAATCGACATAAATAATCTTTAAACTTAGCCACCGCAACATAATCAACTTTTATATTTATCAGATCATCAACAGACACTAATATACAGATTCGGACTCCATTTTGAAAATATGTGAATAATGAGTAATCAAAATAAGATTGACAAAATCCAAATTGCCGTAGAGCAGTAGTAAATTTAGAAAACCAACCAGGGGCCTATCACAACCCATAAAGAGACTTATTTGATTTACATGCTCGTCCTTCCCACAATGCGAACAACTCCTAGTCTTCTCCTTGTACATGCTACCGTTGCACGTGGTCCAGAATTGGCTTGAAAAGCGAGTCCAACTACCTCAGTTCTTTCGTCGCTACTTTGCACTATGTTTCAATGTCGTTCTTCTTGTACCACCATCGCATAGACTCGATTCAGATTAGGCAAGGGTTCTATAGCTAGAATGTCTAACCTTATCGTTCCAAAGACCGTTTCATCAGTTCTTGACAAGTCTGACCTTATCGTTCCAAAGACCGTTTCATCAATTCTCATCAAGAACTGATGGAACTAGGATAAGTAGGAGTGATTTAAATAGTTTCAACTCTTCACTTAAGGCTCTCCTTTTCAGGAGGTCTTGAGTTCGAGTCACACTAAAGCAAAAGAAATGGGAAGTATTTCTGTTAATGATCCTCTAGTTCCCTGAATAAAACTCTTTGATCGGATCAATTAAGGATGCCTCGTTTCTAGTAGCAGTGTGAGAATTGGAGCCACTAGAGAATCTAGGAGATGATGGGTACCTGATGCTGAGCAGGGTCAGTATTAATCATCAGTTGAACAATCAAGTATGTAAAAACTCCTTGTGCGGAGAAGTGTACAGACTATGTAAGAACTTGAAGAATCTTGGAGTTCCAGAATTTACCCCCTCTAAAACCCTTGGAGTGAAAACTTAAGGGCTTAAAATTAGTCCAACTAAACTGTGATACCTAATATAATTAAAAAAAAAAAGAACTGATGGACCTATGCTTCCTCAAACTGCTTTGCGAGTTTGCTAGCAATGTCAGAGGTGCACTTCCCTCAACGGCATGCCGAAATTGGTTAATAATTTATAATATATCCTATATGAATTTCAACTGCCTATAATATGTCGTCACCGATTGCCCACACTGCTTGCACTCCGTTAGATCACTCTTCAATCGTTGAACACATGGACCATTTCCGATCGAGAATCGCTGTTTGATTTCCTCCGGTAGTTCTTTCACAAACTCCGTATAAGTCAAAATTGATCGTAGACTTGGTTCACTGGTATTAAAGATCCAAGCCACCAACATAGAGTTCAACATCCACCAATCATCAATCTTGGGTGAGTCATTATCGGGTTTAGACAATGTTCACCCATAAACCTCAGTTTCCGCTCCACTATGAGTGCATTCTACATAGAACGAGCCCATTGGTCGTATTTGTCACCTTTCAATTGTATAGTACTAATCACTGCTCTAGGATTATCAGATGGGTGAAGGTAGTACAGCGACGTCACCAACGTCTCCTTTCTGTTGTCTTCTCTTGTGTTCTTTCTTTGATCGTTTTTGTCATCTCCAATCATAGAGTATACCATTCAATTAACTTTCGTGGTTTAGGTTTAAGGTATTGATTGACTCTAATATCTTGTTAATTTTAACAGTTTTTCATTCTCTTCTTAATCTTTATACATAAGTTGTACAACAAATACTTAAATAAGGAAAAATCTCATAATGAATAAATATAAAAATAATTTACATATACAAATATATAGATATATCCTAATAATCGTTTTTCATATATAGATATAGGTAAAGCTGCGTATTATCGGACTTCATCAGACTCTGCTTCATTGCGAGATTTCAGACTGGGGTGATGATGATGATGATGATTTACCAAATCTATTAATTTATAAATTTTGAAAAAGGTAAAAGAAAATTCGTTTATTTTTTCAGTGATTCAAATTTATAAAATTTTTATTTCAAATTAAATTTAAAATTATGAATTATTATGATTGCAAATGATTATAAAAATTAGATATGATTATAAAAATATAATTAAAATTATGCTAAAAATAATAAAATATTATAGCTGTAATTATAATTGTAAATCGTATTTCAAATATATTTTTGGGTCGCGAATGTAATTTAAAATTTATGTTCCGGATTTATATAGTCTATTTTACCACGTACAACTACTAAATACTTGTCTACTACTACCAAGTACCAACGCTACTTGAGTAACTGACGTTACGGTACGGTTTCTGCAATAATGGTTCGGTATCGTTTTGCCTTGCGTGGGTAAGGAAGGAGGTGCCACCACACAGTGGAAGGGAAACGGTGGCTTAGCCATGTGTCGGATGGAGAAAAGAGCCGTGCACCACTAGGAGGGAACAACTGAGCTGTCCGTGAACGTTCCAACAAAGGGTGGGTCCTCCATAACAGCCACCTTTAACAGATTCTGTCCTAATTTTAGCAAAGAGGTTATACTCAACCCACTTGATTTACTCGGAAGCTCACTCAACTCAGGATACATTTGAAAAGACAAAAACACTTCAACCTTGGAAAAGTATTACCTGACTCTTAAAAATAATAAGAATAGCCAAAATGCTCGCAATTTAGTAAAAAGATATATTTTATTTGGGCAAGACATTCATACATTTGAGCATAAAAATAAGCATGGTATTGTGGAAGAAACTTGGTTTTGCATATGTGGCTATGTGACAGGAAACCTTGCCGATAACGGACACCTGTGAAAGTGGAGGAGCCACGTGGGTTTTACTCCAAAGATTTACACCAACCACCATGCTGTACTAAAAATTAAATCACCGAATTATATAAGAAATACCAAGCCCGACCACGCGGATTTTGCGACATGGCGTGGATGAGTGCTTACTTTTCATCGTCTCTTCCCATTGCCTAAACCCCCCCATTTCAAGATACCGGAAGACAAAGTCATCATGTGTTCGTAGAGTGTCCTCCTTTTGCATGTAACTGAATAACGTGTCATCTAATTCAGATTTGATTTGTCTCCTCTTCCTTGTTTCGCAAACCTACTCTCAAAATGTTAGATGAAAGGTAAAAGTCAAGGTCTCCTCTATTTTCACTTTTTTTTAAAAATATATCACTATTATAATTAGGAAAATGGTAAAAGTCAAGGCCTCCTCTATTTTCACTTATTTAAAAAATACATCACTATTATAATTATGCACAATATTTGTCTAAACTCTATAAATTATTTTAATAATTATTAATGTGTAATTAATTGTTATTTGACTTTATCTTTATTAACTAAAACAATCTGATAGAAACTGAATAATATACTATTTAAATATCATATTATAATTTAAATAATAAAAATCAATAAGATAAACTAAAAAAGCATATTTGCCTTTTTCTCTCACAAAAAAGAGATGCCTATTTCTCTTTTTCCGTGTCGTGGAGAAGGTATCACTGTGTCGGAGGATACCAAATCCAAGTTAAATCTTTGTTATCTACCCGAATAAGCATATCTTGAGGCAGGTCATGGTAGCCCACCACTTGTTGTCTTTGTGAAAAAGCCTAATTTAAAAGGAAGTTGCATGTCCTAACATATCAAACAGAAATGTTACAGTCGGGGTGTCCAAATGCGTTTCATCTTTGTCCATTGATCGCATGAGAGGAATCGCACGTCTTATTAGATTAATGATGTGACTCAAATTCACTTTTTTACTGTTAGTATAATAATACAAAATACATGATTTATCAAATGTTTAATAATCAACCACGTCATAGTGTCTGTTACAATAATTTGATATAAATTAATACTATAATATGTTATTAAAAAAGAATGAAAGACGGTATCTTTTGTCTTGATTTTAATTATAATGTCATCTCAAAATTTGAAAGCATGTTATGTATAATATAAGTTTATTAGAAAATCCAATATCAGATAGTTATCAATTCAAACCTAGTAGATACAAAAGTCACCATCAAGGGAAAAAAGATCTAGCTATGTGAGTGTGACCATAAGCGTCTCACGCCACTTCCTGATGAGATGGACATGTAAGGCAGAGCAATCAGCTTCGGCTCAAGATTTAAGAGACTAAATTTGGAAACAAAATGGAACAAGGAGATTTGGCGCCTTATTAGCTCTTTTAGTGTCTTCCATTTCTTTCTTGTGGTAGAAAGATGCAACATTAATTTCTATAGGTCCACTCATTGACGTGACTTCCGTAGATAAGGAACCCTTTGAAAATTCAGCTCTTATGATTATTACCATGTTATGAATAGCAATATGATTATTACCATGTATGAATAGCAAAGCAAAAGATCTTTTATATTTCAAGACATCAATATTAAGTACAGCGCTTGACCATGAAATGGATCTTAAGCCAGCCATACGCTCAACTGCTAATTATGTGAAGGAAAGGACAGTATCTTTTATCTACCGCTGAAAACGAAATATGATAACGGTGAGTTACTTCCTGCCCGAAAAGACAAAAAGTCTAAGCTAATACATACGATAGTAATAAGCCCTGTTCACATGCACTTGTTCATTATAATATTGCGGATTCGATAAAATTCGTCACCTCAAACTTTTTACTTACATAACAATTTTTCCTACTCACATGTGTATTTTTTTTTCTTTCTATAATTACGCTACCATTGAACGAAATAGCTATATTAATATACTCGGGTAATTCTGAGTTCCTTTTTATATGTAAGAAGTAAATTTAAAAATCATTAAATCATGAATAAATTAAAAATAAGAATCGAAATAGCTTTTTTTGGTGGAGTAAAATTTGTGAGGATTGGTTCGGGTGACAGAGGAAATGTGAATAATTGAGAAATTATCTAACGGCAATCTATCGCATCAAGTCACAAGAGATTAGATCGAAATGGAGGCAGAGATCTTACTTTAAATGTATAATATTGAAAGTGAGCAAGAAAAAGAAGGAACATAATTGTAGTACGTCTTTGACTGCCTCGAGAAATCACACGTTGAATGAGAAGCGCTCAACTCCCCTCCTTTCAAGTAAAGGAACCCAACCAACTACCACGACTTGAGATGTACATAGGTTACGTTTATCGCAAAACACATATCCGTTGGAAAAAAATAATATTAGCCCAAATCAATAATTGCAAGTGTCAAATCATATTATTGGCTTGTGTTGCCGCCCATTAACAAAGTGATTTATTTTTAATCTCACTTTAATTCATCCTAGTGCACTCCCCATCTTTTTCCCACTTTTGGTGGTTGGCCGTGAAGTGAACCATGAATTTGTAAACCGCTAATCAAGATATTCTTCAGACGCTGTTAAAAGGGAATATTTTCTAGACTAAACCAATTCAAGAACTTAATGCCTATCCTATCTACTAAGTTTTGCAATCCAATATATTATGTGAATAATATCTTCATAGCTTCTCAATGTTAGCTAAGGACCCTAACTTCTTGTAGCAAGAAACCGTTGGCAGGTTCATGTTCATGTTCTCTTTCCCTAAGGTCTGGTCATAAATACTTCAACGTTCACATATGTCTTGTCTCTTGTACGATGATTTTGTTTTCTTTGGTATTCAATATAATGTGTTTTGCAGTTAATTAACATGGTAGATTTGCAGATTTTAAGGCTTTTCTTTTTTTTGCTATTTATCAAAATTTTAAGTACTTTGAAAAGGTTCTTGGTCCCATTTTTTTGCCTTTTATCGGCATTTTAAATATTCAGACCTTCTATAAAGATTTTTTTCGTATAGTTAATTTGAAATTTTTGTACATGTTACTTGTTGAGTTGGAGATATAAGTCAATGCAGCTTGCACCTGGAAAAACAAAGAGAAATAATGTTAGCTAAAAAAATTTATGAAGGGTCACGCTTAACGATTTTGTAAAAAATATATAATCCGAGTTTGTTGCGAATGTTTTCCTGTTGATAAATCTTTCTATAACAGGAGACAAGGTGGTCAGAAGATTAGTACAATTCGGCAGATGTTGCAGGAAGGCGACATACCGTTGGCTCTTGTGGTAGGAGGAATACTAGCCATCATGATAATCGTTGCCTTTGTATGGTTGTGTTTTGAGATATCCTGGAAGAAGGAAGGAAAGGAAGAACCCTTTCCCAGAGAGGAAGGAGCAGAGTAGAGATAAAGATGAAGGCAATAGAAGGCAAGAGGCATTGCACTGGAGTCCACGTTTTGGTTAAGCTATAAGAATTATTAGTAGTGTCTACAAAGTAAGAATTATGTCAAATTTATATACAAAAAAAAAAAAAAGAACAGTACATAATTTAGAAGGTTATTATTTAAGGCATTATACTCTTTTACATATGAATTACTCGTTTATGTAATATAAATCTGATGATGCACTTCTGATCCCCAAAAATCCATAATTCTCTGAGCATTCTTTGTAAACATTTAATAAGGTAAATGTTAGGTTAAATTGTGATGGAAACTTTAAATGTTAGGTTAAATTGTGATGCAACAAAAGTTTCCATCGTTGCGTACATCACCAGCATACATGTTTTCAACACATACAGTGATCCTCTAAAGATCATAAAATAAGTTTCCGCGAAGGATTCCACGATCGCAAACCCTGTAATTGGTCATGTAAGGAAGAACAGAACAGGAGTGAACATGGAAGCTGTACCAGCTGCACAAGAAATCTTGCAAACTTTGGCACAAAAGAAAGATTTCTACTAGAGACCCAAATCGTCGGCCACGTTGATTGCGGGGGCCAGCGGCGTTAGCTTTTGGAAGATTTGGAACAAGACAAAGAACAGTGTCCCCTATGGTTAGGGACCCACGCTTCACATTAGCAGGTCCTAAATTTGCTTCACTACTTGGAGAAGGAACTCCGTGGGGACAGCTGGGTCCCTACTTGCAGTACATGAGTGGTCTACATCACTCCTTGAGATCCACGTCATCCTCCCGACTTATCCACATTTATCGCTCCCTTCTGTTCCCGCTCTTACATCTCATACCACTGGCTAACAGGAGCTACGATATCCTCACCCCTAGTCCGTGTCACCGTGCTCTTTAAGAAATTAACTTTTATGCTTATTTAATAATAATAATTCTATAAAAACCACATGTATAAGAATCAAGAAAGATTGATTAATTTTATGAAAAAAAATAAAACAGAATTAAACTATGTTTTCTGCAGCAAAAATACATGGACAGATATTATAAATATCGAAAAACTCGAATCCTCCCTCTAGAAGCGGTACAGTTTTCCCATAAAATTGAAAATTCCACAGCAGTCCTGTAGTTTACGTTCACGAGTGGTTCACCGAACTTACTGGAGGCGACGTAACTTTGAGGAGTTTTACAATAGATGAAAAGGAAGAGGGTGACAAGTTTCTATCAGACAAGGTGGGTGAACATTACATGGGTATCCTTTCCTTGCTTTTATAAAAGGCAACCATGTCGAATTTTTATTATTTCTTTCATGTACAGTACTAAAACAAAAGCGAGGAGCGAAGGTTTTATTATCACCCACGACGTCACTGTTTGATGGGACCGGGAATTATTAAATTTTTCGGCGACGTGACTCACCAGGCCGACGTTTTTACGTTCCTTACGCGACCTGAGCCAAATCATAGCTTCTGTCAAACAAGGGATCATTAACAAGCTAAACAACTCCCAGATGAATTGACCATAGCGTTAGCGTAACTTTTTTTTTATAAAAAAAAAAAGAAGAGAAAACTGCGATCTGGATTGTTGTGTTAACAAGTGTTCACTGATAATCTTAATTAACGATCAACTGCTGACAATTCAGCCCCAATCACGATAGCATAACCGCAGAAAATCCAAAGTAGATATTAAGTCACAAAAAATTTGATTTGAAAAAGGTCATACTCATGTGTAATAAAAATAATTTAGAGTTGAAGGAATTGAATTATAGATTTATTATTGTATAAAACACTCACTTTTATTGTTGCTCTTAGTTTATGTGAGAATTTGAGTAGTTGATACGTTATCTTCATTTTTTAAGAATTGTCAAAAAGTTCATCTTCACTTAAGTTAATTTAAATTTTTATTAAACAGAGAAAAAATGTATATATATAACTGTTTTTAATTATTGTTTGACAAATTAATAACTTTTTGAGAAACATTAGCAACTCTTTATTTCTATTTCTATTTTTAGCTTCCTACTTTTATCCTCAAATTTAGTAACAAAAATATTTGTTTGTGCTTATAGTTTTAATTTCTTCTGATTTTTAAAATTTATAAAAATACTAAAATTAGTTTTTATTTTTTCATAATCAGATTTATTATTAACAGAATATATATTATTTAATCGTTTTAAATGTTATTTATTAATAAGAATTGTGAGTAATTTAACTTAAAATTATAAATAATTATAATTTATTTCATTTTTGTAACTAGATTAAATAAAGTAATTTGATAATTATAATTAAATTTAAAATATCTTTTAAATATGCAAATTTCAAATAATTTTTTATTTGGTAATCAAAATACAT
>JAOQMP010000003.1:8448048-8464315 GCA_027563575.1 Erythroxylum pedicellare
CCCCTTCTTTCATTTTCCTCCTAACTCCTTTAATCTTCTTAAACACCATATTAACTCTAACTTAATTTAAATCTTTCGTTATATGCCTTATGTTCTTTTATCCTTAAGTGCCTTGCCAAAATTACCCTTGAACATACTTATAACCTTAACACTTTAATTCAATCAACCTTTATCATATAATCTTTCTAACATCAACAAACAAAATTTAACTCCACAACTTTCATAAAGACCTTATAATTGATGTAAATCATACTTATTCATATAAAACATTTTTGGGTGCCAACAAAACCAGTCCGGACTTGCTTGGTTTAAACTATCCATAAAACCATACATAATGTTATAGAATATTTTCATTATAATTTTCATTTTGATAATGGGCATGACTATCTTTAAGAGAAATTGTAATATTACACATATTCAAATTTTCTTTTACACCCATATACAAGAAGTCCACATCATGGTTATATATATTTTTAACAGTTGTCATTATATCTTAGAAAAGTTTCAAATAGATATTTGTGACCTCTTTAATTATACATATTGAGCTTATTTCATATTAAGTAGCTATATCATGTTTTTTATAGTTGAAAAATCTCATTGGAGTGTTGCTTGTGGTTGATTCAGTTACTAAACTCGTAAGTTTATACTATGGTAACAAATTAGTAGTGTAATTTAGCAATAACAATAAGAATATTATAGGGTCTAAGAATTTAAAAATCAAGTATTTAGCTGTTAAAGAACTTGTATGAGCATACTATGACCAAGTATATGTTTTTTACTTCACTAACTTAGGGATTGCACCATAATAATTATAATGGACATGTTAATACCATAGGAATGTTAAAGTCTTTTAACACTATTAGTCAGAGTGAAATTTACTTGTGCTCCAATTTCAATTTTCATTTGATGTAATTCAATTATGATGATCATTAGTACATACTCAATCATAAAGATTATAATTTTTTATAATGAATGATGACATGTCATAAAGATTAAAATTTTTAATATTTGTGTCAATCTTGAGCAATTAGATCAAAACAAGCTTAGAGGCATGTTTAAATTTAATATAAGACCTTTTATGACTTATGACATATAAAGGTATCTCAAGATACCAAGAAGTCTTTTTAGACATATAGAAATATAAAGGATGTATCTTATAAAAGATTTCTCTATTGTAGTTTAGCACAAAAATGAAAGAAATTGAAAATGGCTATAATATATGCTACAATTAGATCAAAGGTACCGTCCTATGTTACAAAGTTACCATATTCCCATTTATGTCAATAAAGTTATTAGATATATGTGATTATATTAGAACTATATAGCATGTTGACATCGCTTATGGTAATTTTTGGTATCAAATTTTTTTTACTAAACTACATGATAAGTAATGAGTTACCTTTGAACCAAATTATTTTTCAAAAAATGTGTCAATAAATTTCTTATACTAAATTTTTTCATAATACAATTTGTTTAATTTTCAAAACCGGTAGTAACTAACATTGTTTAAAGAAGAGAATATTAGAAAATTTTCATAACTGAACAAATATTATTTGTGAATTTTAAACTTAAAAGTTTTCTTAAAGTTAATATAAGGATTTAATCCATAATAAACTATAAAGGGTCTGATAAATGGTCTAATTAAAATTGACTAAACTAGTGAAATCCAAATTAGATTATGAAACCTATTATTAATACATAAAAATGCTAATTTATTGTTTCACAAATATCACCTTCCATATAATTGTTCAATTTCATTCTATTATATGAAATCCTATCCCTTTTTCTATATTAACTCTTTTAAATTGACTTTAGGATAAGCTCGATTCATATTGCTAATCCTAATTACGATAACTAGTTCTAGTTTCAAAGGACCTTCCATATAATTGTTCATTTTCCATTTGAAGTCTTATGTAACTACTTTAGGCATTTTCTCTAGGTTCCAAGACATTAACCAAGTTTAGGCATGAACCAAGTCTCACCAACATCCCTAAGATACATTTCATTGAGCAATTCATAGGCAACTCAAATTATCTGTAACTAATAACAAAATAACTACATTTTTTCATTATTTACTAACAAAAACACATTCGAACAACAAATAAACCAACCATATTAGGTTAAAAGGCATAATACCCCATAATCCATCAAAACAAAACCCACTACCCACCTTCCTATATATGACCATTTAATAACTAATTTTTTGGAGACCAAATAAAACCAAGAGAAAACTTACTTGAAAACGATACATGATGGACCAAAGCAAGAAAATATCGACATTGGATGCTTGGGAGGAAGAGGGAATAAAAAGTTGACGTAGGGAAGAAGAGAAAAAATAACATAGGGGAGGGAGGGGGGTTTTAGGTAGCTTAAATGGGTGATCCAAAATTTATGAAAAATAAGATAGTTACCCATGGAACAACAGTTTCTTCGGTATTTTGCCTACAAAAATTTGATTCAGTTGGTAATTTAGATGTTTATTTTTCTTGCCAACCATTTTCACCTATTTTTATGACGTGCTTTACTATTCTATCGCTATATTCTGTCAGAAAAACTCAGGGATAATTTTCCTCCACGTTTATAGACAAATATTGTGGTGGTCACAAAAAAAAGTTTTTTATACAAATTTACCGACTGAAAATCAATTTACATCCTGAATTTACTACGAGATGTTTTCTACTGGTAGTGTATTATTTTCTTGTAGTGTTATATAAAATATTATGAAACTTAATTGATTTACTAATGGTTTTTATTTTTAAATATATTTAATTAACAATAATTTCATGAAACATAATTTTGTGTTGTTAAATTAATATAATACATATATTATTAACAATTATACTCACCATATTTAATATAAATAAATAAATATATTTGATTATACAAAGGGAGGAAGGCAGAAACACTTGGGGGTATTTTTTTTTGTAAATTTTGGTTAAAAGTTATGATTTTTTGTGAAAAAGTCCCCACACGACGACCAATGCCCAAGAAGACTTTTTTACCAATTTTCGATCGGTAAGATAATTCTCGATTAGTACTAGCTAGTACAGTGCGAAATTAAAAACATTGATGGAAATGGATCGAAGTAAAGTGGACACTTTTCCTTTGTGGGTGAATTTTCACAATCTCCTATTAGAACTGTGGACCATTAAGGGGCTTTGCTATCTTGCTAGCTCTCTTGGAAAAATATTATGTATGGACTCACAAACAACGTATATGGAGAGAATCGATAATGCAAAAATATGTATAGAGATTCATAAATCCACCTTTCTCCCAGAGACTCTCTATATTTTGTGCCTAGGGGACAATGGGGAATTAGAGAAGAAGGTAATAGCTATTACTTTCCCTTGGAAACCTAGTAACCTACCAAAGTGTGGAAGCCTATAGGGAGGAAATTTCAAACTGGTGGGAAGTAGGAACTTTTGGGGATTGATTCCTCTACACGCTTTTAGGAAGAATCAAACAAACTTGAGGAAGCTTTAACTTATAGAGGGAATGTTAATGAATCCATTCTATAGTCCAAATTGATGGCTGAAGGAGACATAGGTAGTCATGGTATTTCTGACATTAATGTTGCTGAACATAACTATGAGAGCATTGAAGACAATTTGCTGATTGTTAGGGAAAAGACTAACTTAGAACATATTGATTTACATATATCAGATGCTCTTATACAGCCCTACTTGTGTGAAATGAACTCTTTAGATAAAGAGTAAGTTACATCCTCCTGTACTGATTCTTCTGATAATCCTCCAATTATAGAGACTGGTGATATTAAATTGGATGATTTCAAAATGTCACTAGCAAGAAATCTTTGTCAAAGGTAAAAATTTACCTATATGACAGTTCTAACATGGAATGTACACAGTATTAATAGCCTAAAAAAGCTGTATGCTTTGAGGGATTTTGTCTAGAGGATTAAGCCTCTATCATATTTTTGCTTGAAACCAAAATAAGATCCTATAATATGAATAAGGTGAATATTTTGGGTCTTTGTTAGACTTTTCTTTCCAATCATCACCACCATCATTATAGCAAAATTGTTATTAGTTATAATGAGAATTTTGTAAAAGTGAAGGAGAAGGTTTCTAATAAGTAGAAGATACATCTAAAGGTTCACTTTATAATGGGAGGAGTTACATTTCATTCCTCTTTTATCTATAGGTTTAATACAAGTTTCCAAAGGAGTAGTTTATGGTCTTCACAGCACAACATCCAAAATGCCTTTTCAGGTCCCTAGGTCATAGTTGGTGATTTCAATTCTACTATCTATAGATTAGAAATAGAGATAAATTATAGTATAAGGAATTACAGTGATGATCTAAATCTTTGTGTAGAGCATTTTGGGTGTTACTAATCTTAAACAAGAAGGGTATTTCTTTCATTAGAGTAACAAACAATAGAATGATTGGAATATTAAAGAAAAACTAGACAGAGTCTAGTCAATGGAGATTGGCTATTACAATTTGCACATAGTGAGGCTGCATTCTTGGATCCTCTCTTTTTAGATCATATTCTAATTATGATTTTTGGGCTTTTCTAGAAATCTTTCACTCATCATCCCTTTAGATTTAATTATTACCTTGTCAATGTGGAAGGTTCTTTGATGTTGTTCAAAAGGGCTTATCTACCTAAGTCTTTAGATCTAGATAATTCATTTGTTGTCGGAGACTTAAAACTATCAAAATGGAATTGAAGAAGTTGAAATCCTCACATTCAACAAACATAAAAACAATAATTGATGTTTATAAGGAACGATTAGTAGCAACCCAATCTTTACTTTCTCTCAACCTTATGGATTATGATCTTATTGTAAAGGAAAAGTTGGAGTTAGAAATCTTTTTAAAAGTTTTTCAAGAACATTCTTCTCTGATCCAACAAAGGTCTAGGATTAGTTGGCTTAAGGAAGGGGACATAGATTCTAAGTTCTTTTTCAATTCCCTATTGATAGGAGAAATATCAATAAAATTTGTTCTATTACTAGTGCAAATGGGAGAATCTTAACTGACCAATAAAATATTTTAGAGGAGGCCGTCAATTTCTATAGGGGCTCTTGGGATTAAATATAGACTCTTCTTCTTGCTCTATGGACTCTCTTTAATCTATTATTCCCAACAGGATCTCTAAGGAAGCTTCTCAGGAGTTGGTGAAACCTATTTCTAATGATGAAATCAATGCTACTGTCTTTTTATGGTGAAGGAATTTAATAAAACTTTTCTCTGCTTAATTTCTAAAATCTCTAACTCGTCTACTTTTGGTGATTTCAGGTCAATTGCATGTACAAATTTCATCTACAAAATTATGGCTAAAATCTTGGAAACCAAATTGAAGAGTGTTTTTAATCTCAATATCAATGAGAATCATAACGCATTTATGAAGGATAGAAGCATTGTTGACAACATTCTTATTGCTGAGGAACTCCTAAAAGGTTATACCAAAAGGAACTCCCCCTGAATTGTGCAATTAAGATTGACTTTAATAAAGCTTTTGATTGTATTATTTTGCCTTTTCTCTTTAAGGTTCTTAAGGCTTTCAATTTCTTTGATTTTTTATCAATTGGATTAAGGCTTGTATCTCCACCATAACTTATTGCAACTTAATTAAGGGTACCCCTTTTGGAATTATTAAGGGGAAGAGAGGCATTATATAGGGAGATCTTTTGTCTCCTTATCTTTTTATTTTATGTATGGAAGTGCTATCCCAATTGATTAAGACCCGAGTTTCTCATAATCCGAAATTCAAGTACCACTCCAAATGTAAATGAATTTCTCTTACTCATCTCTATTTAGTGGATGATCTTGTTCTATTCTCTAAAGATCATCCTGAATCAGTTAAGTTATTAGTGGATACTCTTAATGAGTTTTCTGACACACTTAGGCTTAAGGTTAATCTTAATAAAAATCATTTTATTCTCTCATTAACAGCATAATCTCTCTAGGACATCATTTCCCTCTTTAACTGGCATGAATAGAAAATTCTTGCCATTGCATTATCTGGGTTTGCCTATTATTACCAGAAGGCTATCTTTCAATGAATGCCTACCTCTTATTGAATGAATACAAAGGAGAATCAACAAGTAGGCTAATAGTTTTCTTTCATTTAGAGGTAGAGTTCAATTCTTAAATCTATATTATGTTCCCTTCACTTATATTGAAGCACATATTTTCCTTTTTCTAAGAAATTGATTAAATCAATGGGAAAATGATAAGAGACTTTTTATGGGGCAAATAAAATGGGAATTTGAGTTTTCCAAAGGTCAAATGTGCAAATGTGTGCAAACCTAAAGAGAAGGGAGGGTTAGGGATCATATCTATAAGAGTAGCTAACAATAATTTTCTAATTAAAAGAATTTGGAGAGTGCTTCAAGACAAGCATTCAACGTGGGTAAGATGGCTTCATAGCTATTTTATGAAAAGCAATAGCCTATGGTACTATCCACTTAAATCCTCCTTCTCTTGGTTACTTAACCACTTTTTAAAGAAAAGAGAAGAAATAGCAAATGAGGTTTCTTGTAAAGTTGGGAATGGAAAAACTACTTTCTTACAGGATGATAACTAGACTAGTTATAGTCACCTTTTCTATAATTCCAATGTGGTAATAGCCTTTTAAAGTTTTAATTACAAGGCTAAGGTTGTTGTTCTAATAAATCATATTGAGTGGATTCACTTTCCTATAGAAATTCAATAGCTAAAATCTTCCTACTCTCCTAATCCTAACACCCAAGACAATTATCTTTGGCTTGGACTTCCTATTGAGAGATTTTCTGGTAGGCTCTACAAGAGATGGATACATAGTTCAGAATATGTTGTTCCCTAGTTTCCAGTTATTTGGAGCAAATTTCTTCGACCTAGTACTGCTTTCCTACTATGGCTAATGGTTAAAAATAAGATTGCAACTATAGACAAGTTACAATTCTTGATAAATCTGGATGCAACTTGCAATTTATGTAAAGAAGCCCTAGATATAAGAGATCATATCTTCTTTTTTGCCCTTTTTTAATACTATTTTGAATAGGATCAAAGAACTGTTCTCATGGTATGAGCCCTTTAATATGCTTATGGATCTAATTAACTCACTTTCTGTAGCACAAACTTCTTTTTAACTTTAGAAGAAGAAGATGTTGATCCTGGCCTTAACAACACAGGAATTATGGCATGAGAGAAATAAGAGGAAGTTCCAAAATAAGGAACATTCCAATGAAGCAGTAATACATTTACTTTTTCAGATAGTAAGGGAACAAATTACTTGTTGGGAAACAAAACTAGTTTGAAGAGAATAAAAAATAAAAAGCTAGAGAGATAGTCGGTGTAACATCCCGTTCCTATATTAAGAGTTAGAACCCAAAAATACGGTACATGTGAGATTAAGAAAAAATGCATTTCTCATGCTCATGCATATTGTTAGCATAAACGCACGTGAATCTAAATTTTTATACACATTAAAATGACTGTACAAGCATTCAATGACAATTGCCGGGTATAATTGACTTGTATATGTGAAATGTGTTTTTTATTGAGAATTGTGGGTTCTGTGTATTGACAATTTAATTGGTGAGTATAATAGTTAATGTTGAATTCTGGTAAATTTTAGGAATAATTTCTGAAAGGTTGAATATTATTATACTAGGAAAAATGCTGCTTGGCAACTAAATTGTTGAATGGAAAATAGAAATAAGAAACCAAATGATATTGCAGAATTTTGAAAATGATTTTTGAAAATTTAGAGATGGCTTTAGAATTTGTGAGAAGAGGTTATTGGAAAATTTTGGTGATAATTAGAATAGAAAGATAGGAGTCATAGAACTAGTTAGTTGAGAACTAGTTAAAGTTTTAGGAATTGGATAAGTGTTCAAATCTTAAGCTCACATTCCTTTTTAACTTAAAAAGATAAAGACATTGTTGTTCTTGTCTTAAAATATCTTCTTCGAGACTTTTTTGAATCTTATGGAAGCTTCATTTCTTTAAGAGATTTCTCACCGTCACAAAGCAAGCCTTGCTCTCATTTTTAGCTTGCTATCTTTTTTTGTTATCTTCTTCACTATAACTGAAATGCCTAACCCTAAAACTCTTGATTGTTGATGACCAGGTATTATTGGAAAGCTAGGGTTCATATGATCTTGAAGGTTTTAGAGCTTTATACAAGTAAGCATTTTATGGTTTTTCATTATTGTATAAGATGACACATGCATCATATTAGTTATACATTGAAGTTATAAAATGAAAATGTACATGTGTTGAAACGTGAGTGAAAAACCAGAGTATACAACATGTGTTGATTTTTCAGATTTGATGTAAAAAATGTTATGAGGTGGTGTTAAAATGAATTGTAGAGTTGAAAGATCAACAAAACCGTGTATAAAAAGAGTGCAAAAATTTCTAGAGATATGAAAGATGTTTGCTCTGCTTTGTTACTGTTGAGATACGTGTATATTGGCCTTCACCGTTGTTCATACAAATAAGAAATAGGTGTAAGGTGATGTCTAGATATGAGAAAGAATGATTAAATGGACTGTTACAGAAGAAAATGAAAATGCAAAAAAATGAAAGAAGAAATGCAGAAAATGTGAAGAATTTACATGAATATGATTCGGTTTTTAGTGTTTATGTTTTAATTTGGAATTTGGATTTTTTATTGGATGGTTTGATTTGAATGGAAGTTGAAAATGGGGTTGAGTTAAGTTAGAGATGTTGGTCTGAGTAGAGGAAAATAAATGAAGAAGAGGAAGAAATTGCAGAGGTTCAGAAGCAGAAGAAAAATCGCATTTTTGGAAGAGAAAGAAGGAAAGCACTATCGTGCTTTTGCATGATCATGACTTTCCTCTAACGTTTGAAAACTTGCGATCGTGCTGGCTTTCGAAAGGTGAATGAAAACTTGAGATCGTGTTTCTATATGATCGCGACTTCTTTGGCTGGAGAAAATTGAACATGCTTCAGTAATTTGGCTATATCTCCTTCTCTTAACCTCCAAATGACATGGTACTTGAACCATTGGACTCGTAACACACTAATAAAAATCTTAGCCATCTAAAATCATTTGTTAGAGATTGAGTTAAAAATGTGGGACTAGTCTGATTAGGTGTGCACGATCGTAAGTTGAGGTCTCACGATCATGATTTATTTTTGATGGTGTGTACAGGCGTGCAACATGGCTTAGTTGTGTTGTGATGCAAGTCCATGAGTTTATGTTGCATGGCTATGAATTAATTTAGTGAGGTTGTTAGATTTAAGATGAAAATGTTTAGGAGTACTGGAATATGCTAATTGGTATGATTTCACTAAACATGCATTGGGATTTCAGTTATATCTTAATCTGTAGATTTTCAAATGAGATGATTTTTAATTTGGAGTAAACTAAAGACATATGGATAAAAATTATCTGAAGAAATCAAATTTTAATTCAGTGTCTAAGACTTTTAATTTCTGGATGAAAGTTGAGTATGGTGTACTGTTTCAGTATAATAAAAGTCTGAAAATTTTTGGGGTATAACTTTCAAATAACGTAAAGAAATTGAATGGTTTTGGTTTCATTAGAAACTTAAGACAATAGGGAACATGTTTCTAGAAGAAAGTGTTATCAAATTACTTCATCTTCCTTGTCATAATGTTCATGGAAAATGGACCCAAAGGTTTAGAAATTTGGAGAAATTTATAAGATGAAATGAGAGTTTGGATAATGTGTGATCTTGTAATGTTGAAATAACATTAGTGAATGAATTATAATATCAAAGTACCAAAGGTATGAGTTTGTTTGGGAATAAAGATATTCACATGATTGAAGTTATGATTCAAAGAACAAGAGTAAAGTGTATTAAGTTAAAGTGAATAAGAATTTGATAATAAGAGCAAATAATGGTAGAAAAGAAATGATGAGTGATTGAATTATAAAATGAAAATGAGCATAAGATATGAAGTTTGATAACATACCCAGAATTGTCATTGACCATGCATTGTACATAGTCCATATACACATTTGTGCATAAATAAATGCTTATAATTGTGCCAATTATTAATGAGTGTGTGTGCAATGTGTATATTACATAATTTGGATGTGTAAGATAAACATCCGCATTCAGATGTTTCCAGAACTTGGAAGCAAATGCTAATATGGAGTATACTATGAGTAGACCTAGATGGCTTACTTCATTTTTTATTTTGATTATGAATGGGATGTGAATGTGATTGTACTGATTCTGAAAAATGAATGTTCGAAGAGTTTGCTAAATGTGAAGATATCGAAGTGCTACTTGTAAGAGAATTTGATGAAATAAGTGATACATGATTTGATTGTTAAACGTCTACATAAAAAAGTGATTCTTAACTTTAATGTTGAATGCCGGACTAAAGTCTTATGATATGTGAAAGTAAATAATTGCCCATATGTGATTGATGCATTTCATTACATGAATGCATAAAAGATAAAGATATTTGTGACCGGAGTAGCTACTGAAAAAGAGCTTAAAGTTCAGAATGTAAAAAAGAGCCTAGAGCTTAGAAAGTGATTAAGAGCCAAAAGCTCACTATGTAAAATGAGTCCGGTATCTTCAATGGATACGAGATAGTTATTAATAAGCCCAGTATTCACAATGAATACGGGATAGTTATAGGCATTCGATCATAACGAAGTAATAACTGAAAGCGAGTCTTCATAAGCACTACATATGCGTGTAACATGTATGATTTAAATCATTTGAATGATTTCTAAATGTGATATGTGTTATTTGATTCCATCGAGGATGGTTACTCATTGAGTTTGCAAAAACTCACCCAAAATTTGTAACTATTTTTCAGGCTCAGAAGAGTACCCTGTTAGGAAAATGGAAGTATACCTACTGCATTCAAGTGAGAGACAGAGGTCGGGATCAGATTGCATCTGCATATGTCTTCAGTGATTTTTGTTTTAAATTGTATTTATGTAATTATTGTGTAATGTATGTATACAAATTATAGAGTTTAATAACAATTGTGGCAAGTGATGATTGTAAATGAAAATGTTTGTAAAATATAGTGGGCCTAAATTTGATTATAAATTTTTGTATACACTTGTACTATTTTTTGAAAAACTTATACTAAGTTTCAAGTATTTGACTATTCTAGCATGTCACCCTTGCGGGGTATGTACTCAGACATCACTCAGGATATTGGTACGTGTCTTTCGAGGGTTGGGTGCTACAATTTGGTATCAGAGCTTAGATTTAGTATCTTGCATGGGCATTTTTTGAAATATGTGTCAAGGCATATGTATTTTGGACATGTCTTAGCATGCAGTGACAACTGATCCCTAGTCTGAGTCGCATGTGCATGAGTCACACACATGAGCATTTGATAAGTTTTTAAGCTAATATAAATAGTTAAAAAAATGATGATCTGTTAGAATGTGAGGGAACGGGAGTTGTGGATATTTATAAATGAGGAATAATATATGGTTAGATATGATAGATAAAGATTTAACACAATTGTCTTGGTGGACATATCCTGGAATACAACATCAATATTATACTAGTGTAATGTATCCTTAAATGTGGGATAAATGTGAATATACTGTTGTGGATTGATAGAGGAAAATAGAGATATGGTAGAAATGACAAGATTTAAAGTGTATAAACAAAGTTGGATTAAAACAAAGTTTTCTATGATCAGGAGAGGATGAAATTGGGCTTAGAATGGTTGTTTAATTATCGTGATAAGAGTTTATGACTCAATGTAAGAATATGTTAGCAGGATCGAAATAAAAATTTCAAGATGATTATGCATCTATGATTCCAAATTGATTGTGAACATTCGTAGGTATGACAAAATAATGGAAACTGGAAGGTAAGATGATGATAATTGTAGATGAAAAAGTTATTAAGGTTAAGTTGATTTGCCAGTGTGAGTGCACATCTGATAATGGGATCACTATAACAAGTGAAAATATTAAGAATATGTGTACTATATGCGTGGAGATGATATAGGAAGCAATCTATGACTTATTGAATAATTGCTAGTCATAGTTCCTATAGTTCAAAGTCTAAGATGAGTTAAAGTAAAATGAGAAAGTGTTTATAGTGATCAATTGGGAATGAATTGAGATTGTTAATGATGTTACTATATATGATGATTTTGAGGAAAAAGAAGAAGGACACGATCATAGCATAATCCCCACAATAGAGGATAGGCGCAAAGGAGAAGTGTTGTCTAGAATCAAATGAGAATAAGGTATCCTTAGTATAAGCTACTAATTGGTGAATTGTCCTAAATATATCTGTAGATAAGATGTAATGATTTTGATGGTATATACCAAAGTATTATAGTAAATAATTTTCTTAATACTTTACTAAGCCTTATTAAAAAGGATGTTCTGATCATATAAGTTAGGGCATAAATTGATCTTAATGAGATATTATGAATAACTGAAATTGATATTTTTAAAGTACTAAGAATGGATGACAAGTAATGATGAAGACAGTTGATTGATAAGAATTTCATAAGCGGTGTCAATGAAAGTAGCAAGAAATCTTCTTTCAAAGAAGAATGAAGACAGTTGATTGAATATGTAATGAATCAAAAAAATAATATTGGAGTCATATCCCTAGCAAAGACTCAAGCATAGGAGGTAGAATATGCTACTGAGAATGTATACATTTTTTCTGATGTAAATTATCCAACTATATGATTGGATTATTGAGTTGGAGGTGACATTATTGCTAATGCGAGATGCACTTAGGTCCACATTATATTCTATGAAAATATATACAGGAGATACAAATTAGATCAGAGGAATGTGTTACCAACCCAGGAAGTAAATATTACAAATAAATTGAAGTATGTGAAGAAACTAGTATGAATGAGCAGACATTAGAATAAGTCAATGAGAAATCAGAGGAAATCAAATGAATGGAGAAAATGATTCAAGAAAATAAGTTAATTGGGAAACCGAAAATAACAAGAGATAATATTACCTCATTGAGGAATTAGATACCTAAAGAATTATGAGAACAAATAAAGGGCATAAGGAGTTTTGGGTTATATCTGTTGGAGTTAACAAATGCCTCGACAATATTATGGTATTAAAGATTAAAACAATCCAAGCAAAGTTGGATTAGTCAGTGGCTATGATGTAAAAGATATATTAAATGTATTTGAATGTTCAATAAGAGTGAATCTTAGCTTGATTATATAAAATGTTGGGTCATATAGTATCTGAACATGGCATATTGAGAGACCTAAAGAGAAAATAGAGGTAACGAAGAAGTAAGAAACTTCAAAGAATTTATAAGAGATCCAAAGTTTTCTAGAATTAGCTAGAAATTGGATGCTACTAGAAGTTGTTAAGGGTTTTACTGATCTTGCCCTTAATGTCTAAGGAAAAATGTGTAAATCGTATGAATGATGAATGTAAAGAGAATTTTGAGGAAGTATAACATCAATGATAATTATATAATTTGGAATTGGAGATTATGTAGTATATAATGAGGTTTCATATCAGAGATTAGGATGAAATGTAATGCAGCATAATAAAGTGAATTCATAGACATTGAGACAATTAAAATCTCATAAGTTGATTATTTTGATATATGACTTAGAACTTGCTGCAATAGTGATTGTTTTCAAAGTTTGAAGATAATATATGTATAGAAACATTTTGGATACATATAAATATTCAGGTCAATAAAGTCTGAGGTAATCATGGAGTTTGAAGGAACTAAATATAAGACCAAGACAAGATAGAATTGCTGAAAGATTATGATTGTGTAAATGAGTATTCCTCAGTAAAGTTAGTGTTGTATCTAAAATATTGAACAAAAAATTCAGAGGTTATAAAACTTAGTTCAATAAAGAGCATAGAATGTTGAGTTGAATTAGGTGCAAAATGAAATAATATTAGTCACATTGAAATTTACGATCAATTTCACTTGAAACGATTAGTAAAGCTCAAATTGATGGTCTAGAATTTGTAAATTCTATTGAGGAATTGAAAATGAATCCAAAATTTGAGTTCAAATAGGAAAAGTGTTACTGTGTGATTGAAATAAGAAGGATGTGTACCCAATAATGATCACTGAGCAAAGAGGTTGCTAGAGAAAGCAAGTAACAACCTAAGCTAGACATCCTAGAAGGAATATGCTGAAATAGTATTTAACTGCTAAAGATGTAGAAACAAGTGACTGAATATTTAAATTACCAACAGTTTTAACTGTTGGAGATATGCTTAAAGCTTATATTTTGGATTTTATAAGAACATGAGATCAATGTATAGTTCTAATTCACTACAGGCGTAACAATCATTATCATAGTGATATCATTAGAATACTGTGTAGGTGTTATATGAAAAAAGAGTCATTCTCCCTTATAGTGAAATAAAGAGGGCCTAAAAATGGTCAAAGGCCAGAAAAAATTCGAGATACTATTAGTGAGTGAAATGAATTTGTAATAAAAAATTTAAGTGATTCAAGAAAGATAAATGAGTTATGTGGATCAACAGTGAAGATATGGATTATAGTGAGATGGATATAAGAGTTAAATGTATTAACATTAAAGAGATGTGAAATATCAAATGAAAGATGAAATGTCTTTGAGAGTATCACCTTGCAAGATTTGCTTAGATTAGGAAAAAGGATAAACTAAGCTCGAATTATGTTGGTCCATATGAAGTCATTGACAGCATAGAATCAATAACTTATGAATTGTATTATCAATAAAGATTTCTTAGAATTATAATGTGTGATATGTGAGTATACTAAGAAATTGTAACATCCCGTCCCTATATTAAGAGTTAGAACCCAAAAGTAAAGTACATCTGAGATCAATAAGAGATTAAGAAAAATGCATTCTTCATGCTCATGCATATTGTTAGCATACATGCACGTAAATTTGGATATTTTGCACATATTTAAAATGACTATACATACACTCATTGATGTTCCGGGTATAATTGAATTGTAATGTGATATTGTTGAGAATTGTGAATATATTGTATTGGAAATTTAATTGGTAAGTGTAATTGTTAATTTTTGAATTTTGGTAAATGATTGGAATAATGTCCAAAAATTATGGGATATTATTGTAATATAAAAAATGCCAATTGACAAGTAAATTGATGTACGAAAAATAGAAATGAGTGAAATAATATTGAAGAAAATTTGGAAGTCGACTTCAGAAATTTTAGAGAGAATGATTTCGAAATTTTAGAGATAAATTAGAGATGAATAAAAGAATGAATTTTATAGTTAAATGATAGGCGTATGATAATGTTAAAAGATGAGAAGATTGTTTGAAGTGAATGTTGGGAAGAAAAATATTAAATGCATAAAAAGTTTGGAAAGCAAAGAATGTGAAATACAGAATATAAAGAGTTGCATAACTGATATCTATTTTTAATGATTTTGAAATTTTTGAGTAAACTTGCATATTTAGGGGTACTGTGAATTTGTGGTGAATGAGTTGAATGGAAATAGAGTACAAAAATGAAAAATGAAAAATGAGGTATAGGATTTAGTGGAAGAAGAAGCAACAGTGACTGAAGAAGAGAAGTTAGAAAAGTTAGCATTGATCTGAAACTTCCTTAATTAAACTATATTGATCTAGAAAGATTTTGACAAAATTGTCTTCATTAAAGTTGTATAACTTTCTTTTAGCTTTGTATTGATATAAAGTTTGCAATTTTTGGAGTTCTAGATCAAAGTTATGGAGGTTTGAAGTCGCTATCATGCACACGTTTTAAGGTGAAAGTTGTGATCGTGCACAAGTACGATCGCATTGATGGTGAAAGAATTTGGAATGTTGAGAGGCAGATGAACATCCTTTGGTTTTTTGGCTATATCTTCTTCGTCCGACCTCCAAATGACATGAGACTTGAACCATTAGACTCATAATGTTGGCCCCAAATTTTTTTAATGAATAAGTGTGATTCAAATCAATTATAAGATCTTTACGAAAGTTTGTGAAGTTAATTCTTATGTTGATGATAGAAAGCTTACATGATATAGGTTGATTGAATTAAAGTGTTAAGGTAATAAGGATGTTCAAGGGTAATTTTGGTAAGACAGTTAAGGATAAAGAACATAAGACATGTAAGGAAGGATAAAATGGACATTGTGCAAATTGTTAAGGGTATAAAAGGGGAGAAGATTATCGTCCATTAGGGGAGAAGAAGCTAATTCGTGGATGAGAAAAGAGAATAAACAGAGAGAAGTACGAAAAAGAATGAAAAAGAAAAAGAAGAGAAAACAAGATAGGGTTTCAATTTCCTTAGCCTTAAAGAGAGATTTTGAGGTTGTTCAAGAAGGGAA
>JAOQMP010000003.1:8476277-8491570 GCA_027563575.1 Erythroxylum pedicellare
CAATCTCAATAAAACAATAATTAGGAACAATTTAGGGATAATACATAAATGTAATACAAATATCATAATTATAATTTTATTATAATTTCATTTACAATATATGTTTATCCCATAGATTTTATCAAATACATATAAATATGTATAAGATAAAGTATGTCATTAAATAATTGTCACTAAACTACAACCAACCGATTGGCTCTAGGTCATAAACCAACAAGATTAACTTGGGTCAAACTTAAAAACGGGTGAAATTATGGTTCAACGGCAATGTCGGAAGAAGAACACTATCATAGTATAGCCACGAGAAGATGTACCATTAGGCCACTAAATAGATATGGCTGAAAAATAAAAATTCAGTTAAGAGGTTATGAGCAGTCAAGAGAAGTATAGATGGATAAAGAGTTATGATGGAGGAAGTAGAGTCCTTAAACAAGAATAAAACGTTAGAGATCGTACAACTTTCAAAAAGAAAAAGTCACGTACGACACAAGTGTATGTACTAAATTAAGGAAGCCAACAATAACAGAAAAGAAAGAGAAAAGTCTGAAGATCGACTAGTGGGAAAAGAGTAATATTTTCCAATGATTTGTCATACTTTTGTCAAGATTTTAATGTTAGTAGCTAGCTTGTATACACAAGTAGAGCAAATGGATGTGAAAATAACTTTTGTTTACGGTAATATAGAGCAAGTAGAATGGTTTAATCAACCTAAAAAACAGTATCTGAAGTGTAAATTAAAGAAGACAATTTATGAGTTGAAGTAGTGTCACCAAAATGAAGATGATCATATATAATTCATTACAGACTTCCCTTGAAGACGCTTGTTCTTATAGAAAGGCCTGCATTTGTGATTAACAAAAGTTTATGATACAAAGATTGCTCTTGCAAAGTTTCAACGATAATACCTATTAAAAGTTAAGCCAATATGAAGGTTAATAGAAGGGAAATATTGGGAAAAACTAAAACGCTTAACCCAATGAGCATTGGGAAAGTTGGTGCTTCTATGGCAGCCATAGCCAGTTATGGTCTTCGGAGGACAGTCTCCTTTCAGTTTCTGGCCAATGCTTTTCCCATCTTTACACTCAACTTGGCTACCATCTTCACAAACTTGGATATGATGTTCATTTTGACTTGACCTCTCTTTGGAGGAAGCATAACTTTCTTCTTTCGGGGCTCTTTAGAAGCTGGCTTATGAGCAAAGTGCATAGTTTTTTCTCATGAAGAGAAAAAGGGTATGGCAATGGTGTGAATGATAAAGAAAGAGTGATGGGGTTTATATAATGAGGGAGATAGAAAAGAACTACAGAATGTGCTTAGGTGACTGTTGCAATGGGACCCTAATCATTCATTGTTGCTCTAATATGGGAATTTTCCAATGTATCAGAACAAAGCAGTTCGTTCGTGAACTTTTACTTTTTCCAAATTCTCCAATAGCCTCAGGGTCTACCAATTATCATTTGAAAGCTTCAATTGAGTGGGAATTTGCACGAGTGTCTGATTACAAACATAAACTAAAATTATTGGTTTCAAAGGGGTGTTGATTGCTAGGAAAAGCTTAGCCAAACGTGTATTCACTGTACGGAGCAGACAGATCATTACGTGTGGAATTCCTTTGCTTTCTTTTCTTCCCTCTGTTTGCTTTTACAAGTTTAATGTCGGCCCCCGAAAATGACTCAAATGGTCCATGTACGAAGAGAAGTAGACAAGGCTTAAGATGTGGCATTTTGGGGTTGAAAATGAGAACTCAAAATTGGATCTTAGTTGGATTAAACGCTGTTTTCCGGAGAAACTACTTAATGACTCTTAAGAAGATCCGGCCCTGCTCTGTTAGACCGAGTACAGAAGTGAATGACATTGAATTAAATGTCGTGTTTAAAGCACTCCGGGGCTGGATTCCACAGACAAGATCAACGACAAGACCACCGAAGACTTAATTCCATTAGAAGACGTAAAACTTTAAGACCAAGTCTTGCATCTATCATTCGTTATCGAGGCTTTGAAATTTAGACTATAAATTACATTTCAGTTACGAATTGTTGTGATCAATTTGTTGGATAATTTTGTCCTTTCCTGTAAAGTTGGATAATTATTAATTGCATTTTTAGTTTTCAAATAAATTAACGGTTAAGTTATGTAATTTAATTTAGATAAAGATAATAAAATGGCATAATAAATGATCTAGATTAATGGGTCGAAGTTCATATAAAAATAAGTCTCAATTAGTATGGACCAGACCCATATCGATCTTGTGATGGAAAGTCCGATATGGTAGCTATATAAAGGTTAAGATCTCCTGCAGTTGTTCATATTAATCGTAAGCATAAAGAATCTCTGATCCGTTAAGAGAGCTTACGTATTGAGAAAATTGTAGAAAGACCTAGCCCATGTCCCGTAGAGCACTTTCCATAAAAGGTCCCGAGAGATTTGTGATCGTTTGAAGCTCAAAATCGGCATCGAAATCAGAGATGGAACCAAAATTAGATATTCCACATTATCTTCGTTTTTAATCTTTTCATGTTAATTCTGCTTGCGTAATAAGGTCTATACTACGTATTACATGTGGTATTAGAGTGGTTATTTGATCGGATTGTCAGAAACGAAGGTTTTCTAGTTTTTCATCTCATATGGTTTTTCTCTGTTTTTGAATTTCAATTTTTTTACATATATAATTACATAAAAGTGGTATATATAAGGCTAGCTACTAAAAACAGGTCAAAAATGGGTCGAACGGAGCAAAAAACTATCCCGAAATGTCAAAAATAATCTTCGGCGTCGATGGGCGAAGGAGAATGTCGAGATAGTTGTGCGAAGTGCATGCGTACGATTGGCGCATGTGTTGCACGTGCCAATCGTGTTGCGACACATAGCTCCACGGAGCAACGAACGTGTGTCGCGAGTGAAACACATGTGCAACTTGCAACACGCTCTCCCAAGAGCGTGGGACGGCGGACCCGTGCCACGCACGTGTCATCCGGACCGTCCACTTGGCAAGGGGCATTGGGAGACATGTGGCGGCACGTGTATTTGGTGCACGTCGTCGCCAGCATGTGTAGCGCACACGAGGCCCACCCACACGGTCACTAATGTGGCGCGCACGTCGACCAGCGGACGTCATGTTACAGTAAATTTAAAAAAAAAACACAAAAATTTCAAATTTTCTGTAAGGGTGGCTCGGGGTCAATTGTCAGGTCCGGGAAATTTATAAAATAAGTTTTTATATTTTCTTGATTTATTACATTAGTAATAAATTAAAGTTTAACTCTAGGAAAAGGAATTAAGGTATTTTGAATCCGATTTTGAATAAATTTTCACGCTTCAGACATCGTATGAGGGAGATACATGAGGTTCTCGTGTCTCGGGTCTCATGTTCGGTATTTGGGATTGCATGATAGTCGATTGGAAAAGGAATTAGGACATTCTGAAGTCATTTTTTAGTGAATTTTTGTACAACGAACTTGCCATAAGGGAGATACGTGAGGTTTTCGTGTCTCAAGTGGTCGGCTTAGTATCTGATGACGCATGATAGTCACTCTACTGAGATTTTTCTTTTACGAAAGTCTCAAATAAAGTTTTTAGAGAATGTTTTCAGCACGAGTGTGTGACAATGAGACTGTGCATTCAATTTTGTTGCATTTTTTGATGTTACATTATCACATACTATATGCCCATAAAAAATGTGAGGATAACATAAAGATGTATCCCTTATGTTTGTAGACTTTTTGAGTGCTAATGAGAATGTAATCACCACAGTGGCCTTTCAAGTCAATATTTTGAATTGTTCTACTTACACGTTAAGGAATGTCTCTGGTCTCATATTTAGTTATTCTGCCCACAGGTGTTGGCCTTACATGAAATTTTGAGATGTGCATAAAAGCATTACATAAAGGAAAGCCATTGCTTGAATGGTCTATTCACCCACAGGTGGTAGTGTCATGAGAGTTGATGATTTGTACTCTGATCGCTTTTATATGCGGATGTCTAGTTGCATATATTATGTATTTAGCCCACAGGTGTTTCATAATATGTGTGATCGGATTTTTAGTAAAGATATTATTTAATGGTTTGAGTATCGCTATTGTCCTACATTTGTGCTGATTTAAAAATTATCATCTTCAAGTCACCTTTTTAGTCAACAAAATCAGTGTCACCGTTGAAACCCTTACCGGTTTCAATTCAAATAAATGGATAGAGGATGTATTGAATGCTATAGAGATAATTGTAGTTGATATGACCATACAAACGAATAGGCCATCTCCATTTACATCAATGACCTTGAAAACTCATAAACCAGCCTATAAATCCTGGGATCGGTCTAACAAATTATATCTGATGATCATTAAGAGATTCATTCCTAAAAATCTACTAAGTGGACTTCCGAACACAGTCATGACGAAGGAATTTCTTGATAATGTCTCCCAGAGATACACAGTCTCATTTAGGGTCGAGACAAGTGGCTTGATGAAAGAATTATTCTCCAAAAGGTATACGAGAGAAAAGGGGAGTAATGAAGTACATATCGAGAATGATTCATCTTCACAGTAGATTGAAGATGTTGGGACTTCAATGCTTTGATAGCCCATTGCGTTGCTGAGGAGGAGAAACTCAAGTTTGCTAATCCTACAACCCTCTAAGCAACTGAAGGCAAGATAAAGATGAAACCCGCCAAGTTCAAAGGTAGAAAGTTTAAATATTCTCCACATGCTGTATAGGTCAAACTAGTGCTGATAAAGGTTTTAAGGATATAAAGAAACCAGTAGTATGAGGTTTGAAAGGAAAGACTGTGATCATCAGATTACTCTATGGTTTATCAATTTATGAATTTAATTTGCAATAGTCGCATTAAGTATTCGATGGCTATTTAGTGAAACATCTTATTAAGGTGTTTCCATAATGCAATAGTTTATATCAAGGATAAAGCTAAATAAAGGAAGGAGAACCTGATGGTTCACAGTAATGAAGAAGTGGAAGTAATATCTATAGGGAATGTATGTACTGAACTTTATTGTAATGTTCATTTGGGTTTTACACGACACATTTTATATGTGATCTTTTTATCAATTTTGGACAAATAAGATTGACATTTTGCATTCAATGCTTCTGTTGTACAGTTGCTTAATGTAAAATATAATGGTACAACTTTCTTGTCATATAGTTTATATAGACTGTGTCTTACCCCGAATTAGATAAATACTGCTTCATATCTTGCTAAACAAGTTATGAAGGACCCTAATGAATAAGAAGTCATACATGGTGTGACATAAAAATTTAAACCACATTTCTAGAGGTAGGAATGAGAAATTGATCAAGTAAAGAATTTCTAAATTTTATATTATGATGATATGGAAACATATGCTGACTGTTGCAGAGGTAAGTTAACTAAGAAGGACATTGTGATCAACTCGTGCTTCTAACTTGCTGAGTCTGATACATAAAGATATCGGTGGATCTTATACAATTGCATTGTGCAATTCTAAATGTATTATGTCATTTGTTGATGATTATTCCATTATAGTTATGAGTTCTTGCTTAAAGACTGAAGGTTAAGAACTAATTAAGAAAATCCATCAAGATAGTCATATTTGACCATAGAGGAGAATATCATGACAAACATGATGTTTCAGGACTTTAAAAGGTCCATTTGCCAGATATTTGGAATAAGTTAAAATAGTGACTTAATTCACTATGCCGAGTAGTTCTGAGCAAAATGGTGTGTTACCGAAAGACATAACAGCACCCTAAAGGACTTGAAAAAGTCAATGCAGAGCAGGACTAGTCTACCTAATTATCTAAAAGTTTAGAAATACAGCCTTGCACACATTCGTGTATGGGACTGCCCTACTGAGATAGTATAATCCTTGTAAAGAAAAATTGCATACTTGTTCCCCTCATTGCCATTTAGTAGGATATCTTGACCACTTTAAGGCTACAGCTTTTACTGTAGAAAAGGAAGGACCAAAATAGTGGAATCATAAACAATTATGTTTCTGGAATATCATGTCTATGATGATGGTGGGCCATTTGACCCTTCGGATGATAGCAGGGCCGATACTATAGTTATCATATAACCACTATTCATATAGTTAGATCTGGTGGATCTAGGTCTTTGTACCGTGCCCGTACAGAAACAGGAACCCATACCTGTACATATAGAGATTCGTGGTGGTACAAGATCTAATACAGTTAAGTGACGATCTGCTATCCCATCTGATTACACAATCTATCAGGTGTATAGGACTATGCTATTAGACATGTTACAGACCTAGTTACTTTTACAAAAGTTATTTCTAGACCCAATACGGATGTGTGGTGCGATGCGATGAATGACGAGATGCAAGCCATGAAACATAGTAAGGTCTGAAAGTTAGTTGATTTGCAGCAGCACTGCAAACTCGTCAGTTGTAAATGAAGCTTTAAGACCTAAAGGATTTCAAGATAAAGCTCAATGGTTTATGAGCTCGCTCAGTTGCCTAATGGTTCACTCAAAGAGAAAGGATGACTTTAAGTTACCTTTTCTCTCGTATTCTCGAATGATACATTTTGAGTGACTAAGGCAATTGTAGCTCATGATGATATAGAGATACATCAGATGGCTGTCAAAATCGCTTTCTTGAGTAAAGACCATTATGAAGTGGTCTGTATGGTACAATCTAAAGATTTCAGGATTCAGATGGAACTGACATGGTTTGCATGTTATACAGATCAATATGTAGTTTACATCAAATCTCCTAAAAGTGATACCTTACATTTGATGAGGTTTTGACCTCTTTCGGCTTCATGAAAAATAAAGCTAAAAAGATGCTTACACTATGAGGTCAAAGGGAGCAAAGTTATCTTACTATTACTGCATGTGGATGATATATTGGTCACGTCAAATTAGTTGACCATGTTGTATAAGGTTAAACAACTTTTGATCAAGAACTTTGACACGACGAATCGTGGTGCATCATCTTCTGTCCTAGGTATTCAGATTCACCAGGACAAATCTTAATACTCACCAAACCTCTCACAGAATGCATACATTGAGTATGTGTTACAAAGGTTTAATATGGTTAACAGTAAACCTGTTGTAACGCCTGTCTCTCATAGTTAGAGATAGTCTTAGTACAGTTTCCAAAGAATAAAGTAAAGAGACGGGTTATGAGGAATGTTTCGTATTTTAGTACGGTTGATAGCCTGATGTATGCTCAGCTATGTACTAGGTAGGACGTTGCATTCACTGTTTAACTGTTTGGTCAATATCTGGTTAATCCAGTTGTAGACCATTGGAATATAGTCTAGTGAGTATTGAGATACTAAAGGGAATTAAGAATTATATGTTAACATATAAAAAAGTCAACAAACTAAACCTCATAGGGAATTCAGATTTAGATTTTAGCTATATGTCCAGATAATTGAATGTTCACTTAAGGTTACAGTTTTAAGTTTCCAGATGGTACAATATAGTGGAAGTGTGTCAAATAGACGCAGGTAATTTCCTCGACTATGCATGCAGAGTGCATGCTATGGGGCTACTTCACAGACAGTTTAACTCAAAAACTTAATTTTTGAGTTGTCTATAGTTGATTCAGTAGCTAGACTCATTTAGTTGTACTGTGATAATCTTCTTGTCATGTTGTTTAATAACAACAAAGAATATCACAGGGTCTTAGCATTTAAAGATCTATTATTTAGTCGTAAAAGTGTTGATACGAAAAGGTAACATTAAGGTTTTAAGCATTTAAAGACTGAGGAATTGTAAGACGATCGTTTAATTAAAGGACTTCGTCCACTTGTGTTTGTGACACAAGTATACAATATGGGTGTTTTGACATCTTTAGATACTATTAATTTAGGGATCGTTATGTTTATTCCACGTACATTTGTACATTTTAATGTATTACGATAGTATGATAGTTCATTGATAAAGATGATCATTGTTTATCCTTAATAATATGTGTTGTCATACATCGTCATAATACATATGAAAGTCTTAAGATTTGTGTCGATCTTAAGCATTTAAAGGTCATTGGGCATATATACAGATTGACCTTGAGCCTTTGTCATTTAGATGCATACAATTTTATACGGGTATCTATAAAATTTGACATGACATAGGGATATAAGTTTTTAAACCCATAAAGGATCTTTAATGCAGTTTAACATTCAGTTAGAGAACATAAAAATTTTCTCTAATGCAGTTTAGCATTTGGTGAGAGGAAATAAGTTTTCTTTCATACTGTTTAGCATTGGTGAGAGAAAACATGATTTCTCTAATGCAGTTTAGCATATGCGGTTTAGCATAAAGTTGGAGAAATCGAAACTTATAAACAAAGATGATACATATTAGATAATACAGGTATTATCCTAATTTGCTACACTCTATTTTCCCATTCATATTAGTGAGGTATTAGATATGCATAATTGTATTAGATCTGTGTCGCATATGACACATGCATTTGGTACTTTTCGGTATTGAAAGCCTTGCAGGATGAAATGATGGAATTTGTTATCTTTAGATCAAATGTTTTGTTTTAAAACTTAGCCGACTAATACTGTGGCATGACTTAACCAAGTTTTTTTAAATTGTTTTAAACTTGAGTCAATACTGTAATTAAGTATTGTCCAAGGGGGAGAATGTTGAATATTTTTACTTTTCCCATAAAGTTGGACAACATTTAATTGCATTTTTCGATTTTATAATAATTTATCGGTTAAGTTACGTAATTTGATTTAGATAAAGATAATAAAGTAACCCAATAAATGATCTAAATCAATGAGTCAAAGTTCGTGTAAAAAATAGATTACGATCAGTGTGAATCAGACCCATATCGGGCCTATGATGGGGAAGTTCGCTATAAGGTCTCTTGTAGTTGCTCATGTCATTTGTAAGCATAAGGATTCTCTAACCTGTTAAGAGAGTTTACGTTTTGAGAAAATTGTAGAAAGATGTTGACCGCATTCCGGTGAGCAATTCCTGTGAAGACGGATGTGAATTCGTGCTTGTTTCAGCTTTGGAAAGTTTGTTTGAAGTTATGGAACCGAAATCAGGTATTTTTCACATTTATTCGTTTATTACCCTTTTACATTCGATCCAAGATACATAATTAAAGTATCGTTATATGTTACATTTCGATCCAACTATCTTGAGTTTGACATGATTAGAAAAGCCAATCTCATCGTTCTACTTCTATTCATTACTACATCAATATAGTTATTTTTTTTATTAGTTAGAGTGCTTTACAAGCACCACTGAAGATGTGTTGAAATAAAATAGCAATTATAAAGGAATATAATTTTGTACCAGAAGATTACTCTAAGAAGAAGACTAACAGTGTACCAAGTCCCAAAATGGCATGTGGGCACGGAGATACATGGGGTCTAGTGGTGCACTGAGCCCTCCAAAATTTTAAAAAAATAATTTTTTATTATTTTGAATATATATATATATAAATATAAGAACGGAATTATTTAGGGGTTAATGGTATATTGGGCCCCTCAAAAATTAAAAAAATAAATATTTGAGTCCTCCTATTTTAAATTTCTGGTTCCGTCGCTGCATGTGGGTGCTTTTTCGTCAGCAAAATATGGCTGTGAAGAAACTCAGGGAGTTCGCATGGCTTCCAACAGTACTCTGCCACCATTGTTAATTCTGTTTTGCATTTACCATCTTCTCAAAAGTTGGACCAGAGTGCAATGATAGGGTTCATATTATTTGTAGTTGTCTGTTATGCTTTGATGGATGTCAAATGCAGAATAGCAACGGCTGCGATGAGATATGAGAAGATAGTTTGATTTGGGAAAATATGAAGTTTAGGTATTGATGAACGGTTCGACTGGTTATCTGGAAAACCTACCAACTCTTTGATGAACCAATTGGTTTTTATATATAGAAGTTATTAAATAAAAGTGAACCGAACAATTGGTTGATTTAGACTATTTTTGGTTAGCCTGGCTGATCCAGTTCAGTTTTTAAAACTTTAGTTACAACCTCTGCCTATTCTAGGTGTAATAGGGGATTCTATATCACTTGACTTTATTACTCATCTTCTTTTGTCTCCTGGAAAAATCAACCATTCTGGTAGTGATCAATCGCCTCTCAAAACAGGCTCATATTTCAGCTCTTCCTCCTCATTTTACAAATTCCATGGTCGCTGCAATTTTTATCAAGGATGTGATGATATTACACGGTTTCTCATCAAATATCATTTCTGATAGAGACCTTATCTTTATGAGTTGTTTCTGGCAAGATTTACTCCAATTACAGGGCACTTTTTGGCTTCGAGTAATGCATACCATCCATAAACGGATGGTCAGATTGAAGTTTTGAATCGCTGCCTCGAGAATTATTTGCGAGCTTTTACGGCAGACAATCCGAATACTTGGTTCTCATACCTTCATTGGGTTGAATATAATTACAATACTGTCTTCCATTCGGCTAATCAGATGACATCGTATGAAGCTGTTTATGGTAAGCGTCCTCCTACATTGCGTGACTATATCTCTGGTCATACCTCTGTTACTACGTTAGAGGATGCACGCTCCAATCGCCAGGTTTTGCTAGTCAAGTTGCAATCCAACCTCCAACGAGCTCAACTTCGTATCCGTAATTTAGCTAATGCCTGACATGGAATTCTCGGATGGAGACTGGGTTTTCTCAAAGCTCCAACCATAACGCCACTCCACCCTTGCTCATCGTCAGTCTAAAAAGCTCTCCCGACGATTTTATGGCCCATTTCAAATCCAAGAACGCATTGGCAAAGTTACATATGGCCTCTCACTACCAGTTGAAGCTAAAATACACTACGTTTTTAATATTTCTCTCCTAAAAAATGTATTGGAGCTCCTCTCACTCAACCATCTCCCTTACCCTCACAATTCATCAACTCTCAGCCACTGCTCTTACCAACATAAGTCGTAGCCACCAGAACAGTAACTCAACATGGAACCCCTATGCCTCAACTCCTCATTCGCTGGGAAGGACAGCCATCATCAGAAGCAACTTGGGAATATTTGCATGAATTTAGCAGGGACTATCCTAATTTCAACCTTGAAGACAGGGTTGCTTTCGACGGAGGGAGTACTGGTGCAGAATCAGGCAATGCAATTCAAGTTTCAACCCATCGCTTCGCAGATCTCATAGGACCCATATCAAGCCAGCAAAACTGCGTGATTGCATATAAATCTTATAATAGGAATAATTTTGTTATTTTATCATTTTAGTATTTCCAAATGATGAGTTGTCAGCGAGGAATTGCAAATGAATTATGTTGCAAAACCCAATAATATATGGGAACAACAAAAGAAAGACAGGACAGAGAAGAATTGTCCGTTTCCTTTGTTACTCTTCTTTTACTTCGTTCTTTTCTTTTCCGCTGAGCTAGTTGCTAGCAAGGGCAACAGTCTCACTAGATGAAAGCTACAACGCATAAATCACTGCATAACAAAGCTTGGTAATAGAAGCTGTTCAAAGACTAGCTAAAATCAATTGAAAAGTGTGTGTGACAAAGGGAAACAAATTCACGCTCTGGTGTGTGCAGAACTGCGTGGATGGTCAATAACTCTGAACAAGGAAGCAACGAAACAATTGAACGATACTAGAAAGAAGTCTAGCATGACATATCAATCCTCCTTTTTATGAGAAACTCTAGCACGATGTCGAAGTTCAGCCCTTTTCCACTTAACAATCAGGTAACACAAGGAAAGGAGGGTGTTTACCTGCAAAATCAAGAAGATACAGCACACTTGGCAAAAGATGAAACAAAGCAAGGACCAGAAATGAAAGAATATTAAATTTCGTGTGCAAAGACTAACCAAAATTATCATTGCGATGACAAGAAGTGGCCCAGACCAGAGTACCGAAAGAAAAAGTCCATGTGGGTCAAAATAATTCTGGCTTGCAAAGGTCCTCCAGTTCTCGCTCAGAACTTTATTCAGCCTCTCAGCATAGTACACGCCAGACACTACATGACAGAAATAAATAAGGATGCATTCGTAGAAATATGAACACAGAAAACAGCCCAATACATCAAGCATGCAAGAAGCTTAGAGTCCAAAATAGGTTTTTACCTTAAAATTAGAAGTACAGAAATAAAAAACAAAAATCATGAAACAAATAAAAATTTACAACAATCTGAAAGCCAATAACTATTCAATCTAGAGAATACAGATGTAAAGTAAAATAAACTTTAGGCAGGTTAAAGTACAATTTAGTACAGTGAATGATAGTATCTATCCTTATCAAACTTAAGCATGTCACACACGGGAGAACAAACAAGTGAAAGGAATAAAAGGAGAATATTATGTAAAACTGGACCACAAGATTACGATGAATCACAACAGAAATAGTGATCCTAAATTTTCTGTGGTGTTTGATGAATAGGCTTTGACTGAAAAAGTTTGAATTCCCAAGGAATAGCTACTAAGTTCCCATTCCGGGCTGTAGATAATTTCTGAAGAAGTCAAGGTGCTGGCCTATATCAAAATATCCTACTGAAAACAATGCAGCAGTTTTGCATCTTTGGGAATTTCAGGACTGTAACAGTTCAAAGTTTGGAGAAATGTTTGTGCTTTATTAGCCACCATAATTCAAGAAGTTTCAACTTTGCCACAGTGGCTTCTGCCGTTTGTTATGAACAATAACTATGGAAGTGCATGTGATTACAAAGGGATCATTGGTTGAAATTTTGTTCACTTGTATACACCCCAGTTAAGAATCTAGATGGCTTCAGATCTCACCAGTACAGCTTTTAGCACTGCATCAAACTCTTTTGTAGTTTCTGAATGCGTAGAGAAGCAATGGTGATTCAGTTTGCTTCAAATAAACTTACCACCACATGGCCTTTCTTATTTCAGATATCTTACTGATCCTTCATTTTCCTTTTAGGTGCATGCCTAATTTTATTTCAAAAGCATGCAGAGTGATATTACAGTTAAGATCTTTCAATGGAGAATGCAAAAATTTCCTCACAGCTACCTTTTTTGTTCATTGCACAGGCTATTCTATGGCCATAAAACAGAACGCAACAATTCCCAAACCCACGATCACGCTATTCCGTATATGATGGAATTGAAACACAAGACTTGCAACCATTGAACACAATTATTAATCAGAGTACAATTCTTATTCTAACTAAAGCAGTGTCACTGTATAATTTCAAGAAGGTAATCCACTTACAAGCCAGTAGGAATAAGAACATCTGAAAATTTGTATGCTTTCTTGAAATTATAGTCACCATCAGCAACAAAAAGTGGAATCCCAAAAGCCCCATTAACCAAGGCTCCTGCAAAGGATACAAAATCCATCATGATTACATAAACAGCAAAAAGAAGGATTTGAATGTTTGAATCGACAAGTTGAAATGGGTACCCTCCAGTCAATGGCGTGGAAGAAACCAATGAAGTTATCGTAGGCTGGACGGAGACCAGAGCGGAGCTCGGAGGAGAGTTTCTGAACAAGATCAGCCATTTGGTCCATGTGTTGGTCCAGAGCCGATCTCAGGTCATCCATTTGTATGTGTGTGTGTTGTCTATAAAGTCAATTAACTGCCGATTGCTTCTGTGATTTCTGAGCTTCTTTGAGTAGTAAAACTTTGAACAACGTATTTGGATCCGTAAGACGAGTAGAACCCAGCAAGAGACAACAACGACGAAGCTCCCGTGAGGTAATTGTAAACGGCGAGGATGTGAAGCCGATAGTGAGAGGCACTTTACATTTATGGGGACTGCGAAGTCTAGTGGAACACTGAAGGGCGGCTCTAGACTGTTTTAGAACAAAAATATAGGCTCGTCGAGATGATGCCGTATTGAGGATAAAGAAAATAACAAAGAACCTAATTAGAAGCAAAGGCTCTTCTCTAGAAACAAAATAAATTATTAAGTGTGGCCGTGAGTTATTTTTTGGGTTATAAATAACTCTTTGAGCCCACTCAACAATTTGTTTTTTATTTATTTATTTATAAAATAAATTATAAAAATTTAAAATTTATTCAATTTTATTACGATAGTTAAAATTATTAAAAATAACACTAAAATTATCTTTTAATTTGTCATAAAAACTTATAATTAACAGTATTAATATAACAAAATTTATTTTTAAGACGTAATTATAAAAAAAATATATAATAATTAAATTAAAAAATTTTCTATAATCCTGAACAAAACAACAAGAGAGAACAATAAAAGGAAGAAAAAGAAAGGATATCGAGATATGGATTACGTCAGAGGAGGAAGGGTTTAATGGATTTCCAGAAAACATCACTCTTCTTGGACTTTTAGTGGAGTTCCTGAGCTAATGCAATAATTATTTAACATTGTCATCTTTAAATCTACTAGTTTTTGTGATTTCTCCAACACGGAAGAGTTAAACTCTGATCTTCTGGCAAATTAAGTAGAACTTCAACCTCTCAACTTGTGATTTGATCTTATCTTAGTTGTGTCCCCCAGATCATTACTTCTAAAGAACTAGGCCTTTAGTTGGTTCTCTAATAGCGAATGTTGCGCCGATCATGATAACGACAACGAGCACCCAGTTTTTTGGTCTCTCAATTACGAGAAGATTAATAGTGGTAAGTCGAAAGGAAGTAACCCTTGATTGTGGGCTTTAATTCACTTGTTCCCTTAAATTTGTATCAACCTGTTTTTTCGTATCGTCTAACCATTCAATAACTGAAACAGAGAGAAAAAAATAAACGGGATGAATGTTGTTAGGATAAGGGGCACAACTTTTTCGGTACAGGTAATTTGAAGCCTCGATTGTGGTGCACTAACAGAATAATGTTTTCTTTGCAGTAAATCAAAACATATCATAGTTTCTGCTTTTTCATCATTGACTGGGGATCAGCTCTTTTGGTCTAGTTATGGTATTTTAACTTTATTTTATTAAATCTTATTTACATACTTACGAGAAATTTTCTGCTATCAATACATATCAAATTCTTTATTTTAGTTACTCTTTTCCAACCTTGTTCTATTACATATCATCCACATATTTATGTAGACCTTACATAAATATATGAATAAAATTTGATAAAACAAAGTAATTGAAATAGAAGATTTAATGTGCATTGATAGCGGCAAAGCAAGATTTAGTTATCTCAATTTTCTCGTCAACTTCATTGGTGGAGGAGGATGTTTTAATTATATTTTTGGGGTAGTTATGGTGGTCAAATAATCGTGCTTTTTGTCTGGGTTAGATCTTCAACAAACAGAAGAAAAGCTCGGCCATTGCCGGTCAAGGAGTGTGTTATTAAAATACTAAAGGAAACAAAGTCATCGAACGAAGTAGAAGCAACCAACTCTCAGTTGCTCAGTAAAAA
>JAOQMP010000003.1:8493500-8513689 GCA_027563575.1 Erythroxylum pedicellare
ACTTTACATAATTATTATAATAAGGTAAATGACAAAATTAGGCATCAATTCCTTCTAGAAATTTGTTCTCCAATGTCTTAAGTTTCTAATGATATCAATATCATTCAATTTGGTTCATTATTCTATGAGTTATGCTCAAAATACCACAGACTATGTACATGTGAAATTTTGGCTAATGCATGATCATGCATTCAAGTTGTACACCTTATATCTCTCAATTCCAATATCTAAAAATTACAAAATTTATACCAATCAAAAGGTAAGAGAATAAGCTATAACTTTTGTGAATACACCTTTGTCTGATTCATCTTATATCAATATAGTTTATTCAATAACAACAGGACCTGATTTCTGAACCTAGTAGTACTGCTGCCTAAACCGAGACTTACTTTCAATCTAAATTTCAATACCCTTAAGGATAGAATTCAAGTTCAATTTCTTCTTAACATTTATAGTAAAATGTCTCTAGTTAAATTTAAAATAAGAATCATTTTATTTGGGAATATACATATCAAAATATAGCCAAAATACCGAAGTATGTTCAGTAAAAACATTCCAATTATCAAATTCCAGCATACCTCAACATTTTCATCCTAACACCCCCTTTCGAGATAAATTTGCATGATCATTATGAGAAGAAAAATGGTGTATTTCAGTAACACTTTCTTCTAGACAATTATTCCACTATATTTCCAGTTTCTAATAACACTAGAATCATACAATTTGATTCAGTATATTAAAAGTTATATCCAAAAGAGTTCATACTATTTTTAAACTATAATAGAACTCCTAACTCTACTTCCAACCAGATTTTAAAATTCTTAGAGATACAATTAACATTCGGATTCTTCAGTAAAGTTGTAGACACATGTCTTTAGTTTAATCTAAATCAAGAATTAACTCATTCAAAAATATACAACTCAAGTTATAATCATAATATTGAAGTTTATTTAATGAAAATTCTCCTGTTCATAACATTTTAGCATACATCCTCATCAACAACTTATACAATCTTTCCTAATTCAATCATCATAATCACATGCCTTAAAGATTAGATTTCTACTTACTTGTTAAGCTCAAAATCTCCTTTAAAACTTCAAGCTAATCTAGCCCTCCAAGCTTGCAAGATTGTCACAAAGTAAAGGTAAAAACAAGTTAATTTTTGAGTAGGACAAAGAATAATAAAAATCTGATTCTTTGACAATCTTGTAAAGGTTAAACATATGACGTTGATCTAGTCATTTAGCAAGTTTGAAACCGAATTACAGAGATGTATGTTAGCGGTAACTTTTGGTGGAGAAAGGAGAAGAAGCTAGTGGATTTTTTTCCAGTAGCAACTTAGCTTAATTCAACTAGGTGCAAGGTGTTTCCAAACTACCTTAACATGTGTCATTTGACATGTAAGCCATTTATCTCTTCCTTAAGCTGCCACATGTCTCCTAATTACTAGTTCATTTGTCATTCACTCATGCTACCATTTGTCAACTAATTAAGCAGTCTACATGCCACAAAATAATTGGTCCATATTTATACTTTTTTAAATAAAAAATACTCCAAATTTTTCGAAAATTTCTAAAATTCACCAAAAATACTGAAATAATAATATGACTGTCCAAATAAATTTTCATCCCCAATAATTCACAATTCACATTTTAATTACATTTTTAACAATTAATTATACCCGAAAAATATCAATGAATGCATGTACAAATAATTGTAATGTTTAAGATCAATAATATTGTGTATGTGTATGTCACATTATACATAAGCATGAATTTTTATTCGTAATTTCTTATTAGTCTCTAATAATCACCATTTTAATATTAATTCAAATAACAGGATGTTACATTATATATATCTCCTTTTGACAAATAACTCTCAAAGAAGCAAACTGGACATAAAACAAAATAAAGAAACATATTTAGAGGCCACAAAAACTTAAGCTTAAGAATAGAAAATTGAGCTCTACAAAACTCTATTCGATTGAATAAAAAATAAGAATAAGAACTTGATGAGAATGAATGAAACAATAAGGAAAAACAAGACAAATACTAAACTTGATTTTTTGACTAACTTATAAGTCAAGGAAATAAGAAATAATAACTTAAAAAATCTACTTTTATTTTTATGAATCTTATCTATGAACAATGTGAATAAGGAAACTGAATGTACATATCAATCAAATAAGAATATTGAAAATGTAAAAGAACAATATCAAAAAGAAACCTGAATATAGAAAATGACTCTAATACCAAATTTTGATACAATCCTCACTAACAGGACAAGTGAGATTTAATATCAATATGACAGGACCAAGGATCATTTTATTACATTAGGTTGATTCAAGAATACGAACATAAAAATACAATAAGAAAGATATAAATAGCCATCCTTTAAAAACAATTCTTAGGATTTGATTTCCAATACAAACTAGATAAGATCCTAAGTTTTTAAAGAAACTAAAATAAGAGTTACTCCAAAAGATTGAAAAAACTCTCCAAGATTTTCGATTGATCAATAATAATGATAAACTCCCTTTTTACATCCATAAAAAAGCCTTATATAAACATAAGATCCTAATATTAGAGTCATAAAAGAAAGTAATAACCCTAACATAATATAATTAGGAAATAAATAAATATAAAAGATAAGTCAATCTTTATCTAAACAGAAGTTTAAATTTTAAAAATAATAAAGAATGAGCTGGACACTAGTCTAGCTTCTATAACAAATGTTGGTTCTATTTTGGAACTCTGCGTGTAAACACAATGGCAAGTTTAACTCTAGCACCTGTTTGTTTATGTTTCTCCGGCTTATAGTCTTAGTGAAAGATCGATGTTGGTTTACTTTTGAGCTTGAGACTAGTTACATTTTTTACCCTTTTCCCAAAGCTTGCTCATCCATTTGAATCAACATCATGAACTTGACTTGAGTCTTTTGAAGTAGTAACTTTACATAATGATCCACTATTAATTCATTAAGAGCTTCTTTGGCTTTCTTAGGTCCACTCCTTATTGATGATCATCTAATGTCCTTCGATGGATCTCCAACTTGTTTAGATGCTTAATTTGAATATTTCACTAATTGTCCAATCCCCTATTCATGCCTCTCCTGTTTCTTCCAAGCTTAAGTTGATACTTGAATCTTTCACTAATTTTCCAATCCCCTATCCATGCCTCATATGTGTAGAAATATATGTATCTTGAGTTGATACTTGATTCCCATCACAGTTAGAGGTGTAACATTTTTGTCTTCTAATTCATTGAATGGTTTATCCGATGGATTGTTGTCAGTCTCTATTTTACAACAAACAATAAGCATGCCTTTTTCTTTATCTTTAATACAAGCTAGTGATAATGCAAACCCCAATTTCCACAATAAATCATATGGTGCTAACAATTCACAATGTTCTTTTTTAGGAGAAGGAAGTTATGTTAGCATTATTTGTGCAAATGTTGGATAATTATACACCACTAAACATTTAAGCAGTTATCCATATATAATTAAAATAGTGGTAAATGAATTCTTTGGAAAAGGAAAGGTTGATGGGATTGTTAATGCCTTTAGGTTAGTAGGAGCAAAGCCTAATTAAAGCTTGATAAGATGACCTATAAATCACCTAAAATACTACTGCCAATGAAAACAAGCAATAAAAAGAATTGTACACCATAATCCTTATTAGTTTCAGTACTTGAGTTAAAGTGTATAATATCAAACACTTAAAAGACACATAGTGGTAACAAATGGATAAGCAAATCCAATTTATTTTGAAATTCCTTATGAAAACTTGTTATAGCAAAGACATTTCACTGCATTATGTTGAGTTCAAATGTAGCTAAAAAGTTGTAGAAATATAAAAAAAAAGAAAAAATGCCACCATTTATGCATTATGATAGAGGATTATTGTTGGGAGACAATTCAAAAGTTACAAAAAATATGCGATTTTAAGAATATGTTCATTTTCATTTTCAATTTCAATTTTCAATTAATAATCTAACATGCCTTTTAGTGCCAATGTATCTATCACATGTTAAATAAGTCTACTAACATGGCTTATAATGTTAGCATCGTTAAGTCTAAGGTTAACAACGAGCTATTTTTGTGAAAAATTAAAAGTTAGAAAATTTTATTGATATTTTTAATAGTTTTAATTAGCATTACAAAATTGAGTAAATTTTAATTTTAATTTATAATTTACATTTTTTAAAAATGGGAAGTACTTTTTGAGGATGACAAGATGATGGTAAGCTATGTATGCAAAATAATATTGAAAATTTTAGTTATTAATCATATTATTTTATAATAGTTGATGAAAAAATTATAACTGATATGGTTAAGAACAAATATATCAAATAACTAAAAAAATGTCAATTTCTTGTAATAGAAATTTGGTAGTTCTTATCGTGAGTTTCCGAAATGCATTACATTGATTCATTCATTATTCTTAAAACTTGCCCTTTTCAACTCCCACCATCGATTCGTAACATAACTTAGTAAGTTTTTTTTTCTCATTTTCCATTTTCATCTTTTGATAAATTATATTTTTGTTATTAACGAAGCAAAGTAAACAAATTTTATAGCAACCAGCCATTTTTCACTTGCTATTAGTATTTTTGTTTTCCCTCCTAAATTTTTGTGCTTTGTCTACACTGAGTTTTTAAGTTTTTATATCACAATCAATTATTATAATTGACCATCCAATATCTAAATGTCTGCAATAGTTATAAATCATTTTGTTATTAAAAGTTTTGAGAGTGGCATATTCATTTATAAAAGTCAAAATGCGAAATATTGTTGTGGGATATGAGATGTAGAATTTTAAAGGCTTTTATGGTAGTTTATTAGTAGTTTGTAATTCAAAATTTGGTGATTAACATGAGTTCTAACTTGGTTGCTATTTTTTAGAGTGAAACTTGTAATCAAAAGAAAAAAGAGTTTGAGAAGAGAAAAAGGAAGAAGTTCCATAATATGTATCCAAGAGCTGAAGTCCTATTATGACACCCATCTAATTAGTATAAAGTGGTATTATTTAGTATGCTAAGTGTTTTTTCTTTCTAATAAAGTAGTATGTGTTGTATAATCTAATAGTATATTTTGTGTAAAGAACTGGTAATTTTTGAATAATTTTTGTTTTTTTGTATAATGGAGTGGTGTAATGGAGAAAAGCAATGCAATAAAGAATGAGAATATGTTTTTAGATGTAATAACTTCATATATCAGGACATAGAATATTGAGATAAAGATGGTACTAAAAATGAGAATGAAGTTTAAGAAAACCAAAATGATATTTGATTTGTACCAAAAATATGAAAGGTTTCATGGGTTTGCAATTGCTATAACAAGAAGGAGGAAAGATGAGAATAGAGAGATTAAGAGAAGAATAGTTTGTTTCAAAGTTGATTGCACTAATCATGAAGGTTAAAAATAATGAAACTAAGATCTAGTAAAAAAAAATGGTGTAATGCTTGGGTATGTTATTAGTTGGTAAAAGGTTTTTAAATCAAATCAAGCTTTTTTAAAGAATATACATAGCCATGATTTGATTCCAATTGATATGAGGTTAAAGAGACAACATCAGGTTGTGGTTAGTCAAGTAAGATAAATATTAGAATTGATGATAGTTGCAGAATTAGGCCATGCATAAATGTATGTTATATCATTGCAGACGTAGGCGGATATAAAAACATGATATGTTTACTAAAGGATTGTCTTAATCATATAGGAATGTTGAAATGAGTGAGGTCAGAAGAAGGAGATATGTGAGTGATATATAAGATGTTCATTAGAATAAACAAAAGGATATTATATTTTTTTAAAGAATTGACCGTGATAAGGAAGGAAGGTCGAGGAATGTATTCTGGGCAGATACAAGGAGTTAGGCAACTTATGTTGAATTTGATCACATTTGATACAATATATATAGTGAATAAATACCAAATGTTGTTTGCTCTATTTGTTAGTATAAACTCTTATAGACAATCAATTTTACTTGGTTGTGTACTATTAGGCAATAAAATGATTGATATTTTTTGTTGGTTTTTTTGTACATAGTTAGGGTATATGGGATAACAAGTCACCATATCGTTACAGATGAGTGTAAAAGTATAGGCAGTGTTATTGAGTTAGTATTCCCTACTGTAAAGTATAGAATGTTTGTAACATATATATAAAAAATTCGTGGGTTTGTTTTGGTTGTTGAGTTTTACTTCGGAAATAATTTATGGGTTCAATTTTTATTTGATGACCATATGTGGTCTCTATAGTGTATGTTATACGTTAAGGATCATTTTTGTGCAGGAATATCAATGACACAAGGAATTAAGGGTATGTATGCTTACTTTGATGGTTATATGCATTTTCATAACACTTTGTGAAAGTAATACGAGGAAGTGATCAGGGAAAAGATTAAGCGTGAAATAGAATTTGAGTACTCATGTTCAAAGAGTAGTGTATCCTTAGTTATGTGATTTGATATTAAAAATAAAATTTAAAAGGTATACATTAATAGTCTATTTTTTTGTTGTATAATACAAACTAATAAGTGTCATGTATTACAAGGTAAGCAAAACTTAGACGAAAAGGAATAATAAGTTGTACAAAGTTGAAGAGATGGGTGAAGGATGTAACAATTTAGGTCGTATACAGTTAAATTAGGAAACTCATATCCATTAGTAAAGTGCATCTATCAGTTATTTGAATTTAATGGGATTGTGTCGACATATTTTTAAATTTATTAGTAGAAATGAGGTCAAAAATATTCCAAAATAACTTTTTTTATATCTAAGGTGACACAAGGATCTAGTTAGGTGCATATAAAAATAATATTAATAATATTTTGGATGATGATATTAATATTAGTAGGAAGAAAAAATTGAAATCAACTTTTTAGAAAGCTTTTGATTACTCTATATAAAGTAAATCAAAACTTGAATACTTATATAATATATTAGAAGAAGCCAATATAAATTTGTAAATTATACTAGAATTAAGCCAGGGAATGTTGGTGATCACTATAAGCATATAGAATCCCTTCAAAGAGATGTCAGATTGAGGACATAGTTATCTTAAGACCACATGGTAGGACAAGAACAAGAAAGTTAAAATCTCAAACAGGGGAGGTCCAAACGAAGAGATGTAAAAAAAGAGGCTGGTCAGAAGATACTTAGTAGTATTAATTTCACGTAGTAAATTTGATATTTTTTACAATCTTATAGTATAATTTATTTTATATTTTCTTATTTGAATGTTGTTAGTAAGGGTATTAAGGAAGGAATTTTGGATATATGTAACATCAATATTGAAGAGATGGCTGGAAATATGAATGTCAATTGTATTCCATTTAATCAATAGGTAAAATACATTGTATAGTTTGGTAATATATATATATATATATATAAACTATCATAAATATTTAGTTTAGACAGTCACTGAAATTACTAATTTATTTTATAATATATTTGTGGTCTAGTAGAACTTTGTTTCTAAATTTTGAAGAGGTAGTAAGCTCAAATGCTAATAATTATACTAACTTACTACTGTCTATAAATGATTATAGAAGTGGTTAATAAGTTTAATTGTCAATTGTAGGATGGTGGAATTAATATTATGGTTAGGGCGATGTGAGAAAAAGTGAAATCAACTTTTTATAAAGCTCTTGCTTACGCTATATAAAGCAAATCAAAACTTGAATACTTATATAATACATTAGAAGAAGCTAATATAAATTTGTAAATTATACTAAAATTAAGCTAGGGAATGTTGGTGATCACTATGAGCATATAGAATCCCTTCAAAGAGATGCCAAATTGAGGACATAGTTATCTTAAGACCATGTGGTAGGACAAGAACAAGAAATTTAAAACCTCAAACAGAGGGGGTCTAAAAGAAGAGATGTAAAAATAAAGGCTAGTTAGAAGATACTTAGTAGTATTAATTTGACATACTAAATTTGATATTTTTTTTACAATCTTATTGTATTATTTATTATATTTTTTATTTGAATGTTGTTAGTAAGGGTGATGATGATTGAAAAAGGAATTTTGGATTTATGTAATGTCAATATTAAAGAGACGGTTGGAAATATCAATGTCAATTGTATTCCATTTAATCAATAGGTAAAATATATTGTATGGTTTAGTAATACATATATATAGACTATCATAAATATTTAGTTTAGACAATCAATGAAATTACTAATTTATTTTATAATATATTTGTGGTCTAGTAGAAACTTTGTTTCTAAATTTTGAAGAGGTAGTAGCCTCAAATGCTAAAATTATACTAACATACTAATGTCCATTAATAAGTTTAATTGTCAATTGTAGGATGGTGGGTTTAATATTGTGGTTAGGGAGATGTGAAGAAAAGAAACAAAAATTTAAATGGAAGATAATCTATGAAACCAAAGTTTTATTCCTCTAATTGCACCTAAAGTTATGAAAAGATATATGATATACTATTCATTATTTGTTTATGAGATAAATCATATTCTTTGCTAATCAAATGATTCCTCAAATGTAAAGTAATCATATATGAAGGCTATTCCAATCCACTTACAATGACCATAGTTAATTTAAGCTTTTCGTACATCTAAATACAAAGTCTTTTCGTAGACTTCGATACAAAGGTAATAAGTATAGTACATGATCATGAATGTGATCGCGTTTATGCCCATATAAATCTATGTTCCATATAAGGAATAGTATATACCCTAACCATGCAAACACTCATGTTTATATTTAAAGAAGATAAGGAGTAGTACATTATGTCTAATATGAGGGTGTTTTTATACGGACTAGTTTACGACCTAAACACAAGTGTGTTTATGGCCACGTTCCTCTTTAGACCTGGTTGAGAGTAGTAACTGACTTGAAATATGAACATAATTGTGTTTGTTTTCCTCTCTAGATCAAGATGTGAGTAATACACAACTATTAACACGTCTATGTTTTAGGTTGTGTATTAGAGCATGTTAAAGGTCACGTTCTTATTTAGAGAAGTGATAGACTAGTATATGACGTAGAATATGTACCCTTATTCTTATTCAAAGCACATAAATGAGTATATTTGAATTTTCTAGCTTCAATTTGATTATATCTAATCTATTTACACACATGTATATAGTTTAAACTTTATGTATTATGTCAAAATTAGGAATGTTGCAGATTGTTAATAGTATGATTTATAAAATTAAGTGTAAGTATGTACTATTTTATAAAATTAGAGGTTCAACTTCATAAAATTTTGCTCAATTATGATTTAAGTTTATTATCTTTGACATTTTAGTTAAAATTGTATTCCTTTTGAATACATTGTTTTGATTTTGATTACATTATTTATTGAATCTGGCGTAAATCAGTATATTTTGGATGTCTATTAAATTAATTTCAAGAAATAGCTTTTTTTAATTAAAGGTGAGCCTTACAGTTGCTCCTTTGTGACCATAAGATCACAGGTTTAAATCACAGTAACAATTTCTTTATAGAAATACAAAGCCCCTGTCTAGACTCCAGCGAAGCAAGGAGCCTTGTGCACTAGGTATGTTGACATTTTTGACATTTATTTGGTTTAAGTTTTTTATACTTTTAATTGTTTGTTGACATTTTTGACATTTATTTGGTTAAGCTTTTTATACTCTTAATTGTGACCCATTCGTCGTCTCGTTCTCTGGCTCACTCCCCACCACCAAAATAGTAAATGAGTGAGTTAGGTTTTTAAGTTTCTATGTTCTAAATTTTTTAATTAGAAAAATAGGACATGTGTTAGATCTATGGCATGTAAAAAGTTTAATGTGGTTTGGGACATTAGTAACATTAATGGAAAAGTTGATGTTTGACTATTTTTGCAAAAAATTGAAATTTGAGACATTTTAATGCCACTTTTTAAATTTTGGGCTAGTATTACGAAATTAATTAAAGTTTAAGATTTTTTTAATAATTAACCCTATAAAATATATATTTTAGCAACACAATTCAATAATTTTGTAAAAAGAGTAAGGGAAGAGAAATACAAACCAATTTATAATGGTTCTACAAATAATCCTTGCCTACATTCACTCCTGAGACTCTTCTTGGAATTTCATTACAATTCTTCAAATAACCTTTGCCTGCGTTCAAGACTATTCTTGAAATTTTATTATAAATCTTCTTTCAATATGAAGAATAACCTTTGTATAATTGTTTCTTAGTAAAAAGAGCTCCTATACTGTCTTAATTAACAATAAAGAGCAACCTTGATGTCATTTATAGAAGCTCCAAGTATAATAGACAAGATCCTATTAGAAACTTATAATTCAGTATCTCAAATTATCACTTTGATAAAATCAAAGAGAGTCTCTCACTCAAATATGAGACAAAGAGTATTCAAATACTTGATAAATAGTTAGAAATATGCGTATAATATACCCAAATGTTTTTCTATATAAGAAATGATCCTGTTCTTGAAGATTCTGTCTCCAACCTCTAAATTGTCGATTCCACACCACATCAACCACAATTGTGAAGATCTACTCGTGTCAATTTTGGTAAACCATCTATAAGGTATGACCCTTTCTATTCTTTCTTTTCTAATATAAACTCTATCCAAACTCCTTCTACTTATAACTAGGCAATAGAACAAAAATGTTGGAGAAAAGCAATGGAAGAAGAGCTTCAGGTGTTAGAAGTGAATCATACTTGCGATTTAGTTCCTTATTCACCTAACATGTTTGTCATAGGAAGTAAATGGGTTTATACCGTTAAAGTCAAACCGGATGGTTTTTTGATCGATATAAAGCTCGTTTGGTGGCACTAGGATATAAACAGGAACATGAGATTGATTATAAAGAAACTTTGCTCCAGTAGCAAAAATGACTACTATTTGTACTCTTTTGGTTGTAACATCCAACAAGCAATGGCCTTTATGTCAATTAGAAGTGAAAAATTTCTTTCTTCATGGTGATTTGAAAGAAACAGTTTATACGAGACGCCCTCCTAGATATTCTAATACAGATCCTAATATGGTTTGCAAACGCAAGTCACTTTATGGACTTAAATAAGCACCTTAGGCATGGTTTGAGAAATTTCAGTCCACTATTTGCTCCACTAGATTTCAATAAAGTTCAAATGATCACTCACTTTTTATTCGTCTTTCTCATTTTGGCATTATTATTCTACTTCTATGATGATATGATCATTACAAGTAGCGATCAACAAGGCATTATAGAATTTAAGCAATTTCTCACAAACTCCTTTCAGATGAAAGATCTTGACACTCTTACTTATTTTCGTTGAGTTAGAAGGATGCATTAGATGTTATATATATATATAGGTTTTCAATACTTTATTAGTTGTTGGAGCAAAAAATTAGTTGTTACAATGACTAATTATAATATATTGGTTAACCAATGCACAATATTAACTAGTTGTTGCACATTGGTGGACTACTGAGACATATTGGTTTGCCAATGTATCTTTAAAGGAACATTAATCAACCAATATGTTAATAAATAGTCTGGTTACATACTTAACCTCTATTGGTTGATCATTAACTTATATTAGTTTACCAATCCCCTAAACCAATAATTTTAATAATTTAAAATATTGATTTTTTAATGCAATTATAATTAAAATTTTCTAAAATGTACCCTAAAGAGTGTTTAAAAGATCAAGTGGCTTTTTCTTTTAAAAACAAAGGCTTTAATACATGTTAATGAATAAAAGGACTCATGTAATGAAGTAAGATGATATATTTATGCATAGTAAGCCTTTAAGATTATTAAAGTGACTAAAAGAGATTACAATTAACATTAAAAAATATATACTGACCTTGATTTGTCTTGATCTTCTTTTATTCTTGTCTTGACCTTTCCTTTGAAGATTACAGACTTTAACTTTTCTTTTTGATCTTTATAACTATATTCTTGAGTTATGGCTACATTTTGTTCTTTTCTTGCTTCGCATCAAAATAATATACTTATTAGTAGTACTTAAGTTTTGATATCATTAAAACATCAATTGGAAACTCTCTTCGTCCCTTTTTATGACAAAATATTTATGATATTTGAGAGTAATAATAAATTTAAGCATACAATCATGATGGTAATTATCCCCCCCTTAATTTATGAATAAAACATAATCCAATGTAAAGAGCAAAAGAGATTCAATATTAATTATAAAAGAAATATTCACAAATGTAGATAAACATAACATAAATTTACTTAAACATAAAATACCATATAAAGTATAAGGAAAAATCACTCCCCCTAATGTCATCACCTCCCATAAATCTAATATTGCTAATCTTTCTTTGCAGTTTTATAATAATCAAAAAGCTATCCAAGCAAAGTAAAGTGTCATAAATATATTAAATTATAAAATCCCCAAAATTCAATAGACAATTATAACTCAAACTCAAACTCGATCAAAATATTAAGTATAAGTATATATAAATACATTAATTAAACCCTTAAATGCATTTCTAAACAATCAATTTCAGAAAAAGCATACAGAAAGTAAACATCCGTAATTTTGCTAATGTGCTTAAACTGAAAAGTTCAATCGGCACAAAAATAGTTAGTTTTGATAAGATTAAATGTTAAAATTGTAAAAATATACTTAATTGAAATATCCAACTAATAATCTTATAAAATAATGCATAATTTTGAAGGTTCTAAAAATTTCAAAAAGGCCAAATTTTAACAAAATTAAAGATTTATCGATATAATTGAAATAGAAATAACTTTGACTCATTTTTAATTTGATTATAGAAGAATCAATTTAAAAAGATACTTGACTCCTTTTTTAATTTGACTATGGAAGTATCAATTTGAGAAGATAACTTTGAATAACGAAATTTTTTGAGAAATGTAAAATTAAAATCCTAGTATGACAAATTTTCAATTTGATGCAATCTAACTTATGACATTAAAACTACCAAACTCATATGAATCATAAAGTAGTTAAAGAAAATGTAGAATTTAGCAAAACCCCTAAACTCTAAAAGAATTAAAGTTCATCCAAAGAAGAGTTGATGAATGTGTTTATTAAAGATCTTTAACATGAAAGCAAAGAGAGTTGACGATACGGTAATTAGTTGCAATAGGAATGATGTTTTCAAAGAAAAACGAAGTTGTCTAGGATTTTGGGAGGCATAAATAAACAAAATAGGAAATAAAGAAAAAGAAGGAGGAGGCCTCACATCATGAAGATTGGTTAACCATATAACTTTTTTTTGGTTCAAAAGGAAAATTAGCAATACAAATTACAAAATGAGTCTGGGGAAATAGATCCCCGACATATCCTCTAATAAGATATTATGGCACCCAATAGGTGTAGTATCAAAATAAATGACTCCTATATCAAATTGTTCGGCATAGGTAGCAAGTTAGTCAGCGCATCTGTTGCTCTCTCGATATATATGTTGATGAACAATAGTCCAGTTCTGAGTAAACAGTGCGAGGATACCCATTACAATGGGATTTAGAGTCCTTGAGCGGTTTTTTGAGGAGGAGAGTAAATTGCTTACCGCTATAGAATCCACTTCTAGTTCAATTCGGCAGAAACCCAGATTCCACGCAAGTGAAAGTCTGGTAAATACTCCCCAGAGTTTAGTGGACATCGATGAGCATCAGCCTAGATTTTGTGTGAACCCACTAAGCCAATTGCCTGCACTATCTCGTAGGAGACCACCTACTGTGGCTGAGGACTGGGAACGTTTGCAAGCTCTATCTGTGTTTAATTTTACCCACCCCGTGGGAGGTTTGCTCCAACCAATGAGTCGCTCTTATGGAGGTCAGTAACTGATCTCAACTTGGCCTTGCCATATGGTAGACTTGGAGATCTGATCTGCATAAGACAAAATGAGATAAGATGGTGAGGATGGCCAATTAAAATGTTCATAAAAAAGTGTCATATTTCTCCATGTCCAGAGGAACCAATAAGTCGTTCCAAAGATTATCGACCAATCCTGCCCAAATACTCTTCGGTGATGTTGCAAATTTTTGAGGATCCACTCTCGAATTGGCATATTGAAAAAATATAGGGAAATTGTGTGAGTAGTGTGGCTTACTTTGAAGCAGTCTCTCACTGCATGAAGTGAGGATTCCTCGAGACTGCAATGATGACAAGCTCCGTTTGTAGTGAGTTACCCACGCACGCGTTGTTGGTTGGTGAGTAAACGGTCATGAGCGAGGAGCTAGAGAAAGGAGTGAATTTATTGTGGGCCTTGCCACTGCCAAATTGCCTTCCAAACACCATTTTGTGCGACTTCTTCTTGATCCAAGAGAATGGAATAAGTGGAGGCGATGGTGAAATGCCCAATGTCAGATAATCCCCAGATCAACTTATCCTGCCCGAGGTACTGCTTCGGGGGAAACATTCCCGCAATTAACCTGTAAATCGATGTTGGGAGACTAGATTGAAAATCATCCCACTTCCAATTACTAGCATGGTCCACAAAGTGTTGGACACTGAGGTTAAGAGTTGTCACAGGGATTGGGGTTGTAGAATGGGAAATAAGAGGGCCTACTCCCGCTATCCAAGGATCTGGCCAGAAGCAAGTCCGAAGCTCATCGCCAAGCATCCATTTCATACCCTGTAGAATAATATGCCAAGTTGCCTTTATGCTCTTTCAGATCATAGAGCCACTTGTTGCATCTAAATAAGTAGGGATATTGTTAACATCAAAGTTATATTTTCCAGAGGGAACTTTGACCCATAAAGCATTAGGCTTGGCAATCAGAGTCTATCCTAGTTTTGCTAGGAATGAATCGTTGGTTTTGCGAATTTTTCAGATGCCCAGTTCCCCATCTCCTTGGGTTGGCAAACTTCATCTCAGTTGACTAAGTGAATCCGCCTTTTATCTGGAGATGAGCCCTATAAAAATTGTCTCATTAATTTTTCCAATTCATCATAGAGACTGCGAGGCAACCGGACCATCTGCATAGTATAACTAGGAAGTGCTGCTAAAATTGATTGAGCCAATGTGATGCATCCAGCGAAAGATAGAAGTTTGGATGACTAGCCTGATAATCGTTGGTGGACCCTATCAAGGATGTATTAATATGTTCATTTGCTGACTCGAGTGTGCAGCAGACACACTCCAAGGTATCGTCCGAGATCATTCGTCTGTTTGAAACCCAATGCTTGGCTTAAGTAGTGAGTCATCGAGGTAGGAATATTTTTGGAATAATAGTATCTTGATTTTGCATGGCTGACGTGTTGTCCTGAAGCAGCACAGAAAGAATTTAAAATATCCTGAATAACGATCACTCGATCCATGGAAGCTTCGAAGAAAAGGATGAGATCGTTAGCAAAGAACAAGTGGGAAAGAGACGATTCATTTATGCTTAATTTGATAGGCTGCCAGCGTCTTTGTGTCACTGCTTGGGTAATCAAGTGGCCAAGACGTTCTATACATAGGACAAAGAGATAAGGCAAAATAGGGTCACCTTGACGAATATCTCTGGAGGGACTAAAGGCTTCGTTGATTTCGCCATTCGAATTAACTTGTAGGGAGACCGATGATATGCACTTCATTATGAGATTAATAAGCGATTCCGGAATCCCAATGTCAATTAGGGTATCTTGAATGAAATCCTAAGGCAATCGATCATACGCTTTCTCCGGATCCACTTTGAGAGCCATGATCCCTTTCTTACCTGTTTTCCTTTTCATTGAATGGATGACCTCTTAGGTGATAATAATATTATCCGTGATAAGGCGCTTTGAAACAAAACTGCATTGCATTGGAGCTACTAGATCTTCAAGGTAGGGTTTAAGCCGATTTACAATAATCTTAATGATGGTCTTGTAGAGCACTAAGAATAACGCAATTGGCCTAAACTGCGTAATCTCAGTGGGAGACGAGATCTTAAGATTAAGGACCATAATAGTATGGTTGAGTTCAAACTCCCATGCTTCATGATGGAAGATTCGCTGTAAAAATAAGGTCAGAGAAGAGCCTACTATGTCCCATTGGGATTGGTAGAAAAGAGTGGTTAACTCATCAAACCCTGGAGCCTTGTTAGGAGCTATAGAGAAGAAAGCCGTCTTGATTTTGATTGGACTTAGCTGACAAGCCAGATCAACTTTAGCTTGAAAGGGAAGGGGAAGGAAATGACCATGGATCTGCCAGTCTGTAGGGGTGTGGTCATCAGTCTGATATAATTTCTGGAGGTATTCTTGCGTTAAACGTTTGAGGCTCGAAGTCTCTATTACCATATTGCCATGCTCGTATTTTAAGGAATTAATCGTCCCTTGACATCGTCTGGTAAATTTGATTACATGATAATACTTGGTATTCCTGTCTCCCTGGCTTAGCCAATGGCTTTGGGATCGCTGGTGCCAGTAAATCTCTTCTTGATAAAGGACTTTCTCCAATTCGGTCTGTAAGTACTCCTCAAGCTCTCAGAGGGAGGTCGAGTCTAAGCTGTCTAGTTGCTTTTGGATGCCTTCTAGTTGGGCTATGAGTCTCTTTTTTCAATGGAAAATGTTACCAAAAGTGATGTCGATCCAATGTTAAAGTTTTTTCGAGAAACTTCTTATCGCTCTACTAAAGTCAAAACTGGAAGGGTTCCAATTAGCGGCTACAACTTGACCAAAGCCATTATGGGTCAACCACACTGATTGAAATCTAAAAGGTCTACTCGGCAGAGTAGGAAGCGTGCTGTGTGGAAACATGATTAGAAGAGGTCTATAATCAGATTTCAAGAAGGGTAGGTGAGTAACTTTGGTGTTGGGGAAGGCAGAATGCCAAGAATTGGAATAAATGGCACGGTCTAGTCTAGCAAGAATTTGTCCTCGCCTCCAAGTGAATCTTGGTCCAGAAAATTGGAGGTCCTGAAGAATTTGTCCTCGCCTTCGCATTTATCAACACTCTCCAACTTGGCATTGAAGTCCCCCCTTCCCCCCAACAACCAAGGTTTGACGGTGATCCTAGCAAGTTTCCGCAGATATTGCTATAAATTTTTTTGTACTACATACGTAGGGCTAGCATAGATGACAGTAAAGTCAAAAGACAGTTGCTCTCACTTAATGCTGGCATACACAAATTGTCGGTGAGTGATCAGAATTTTGACCTGTATATCCTCTTTCCATAGAAGCCAAATTCCTCTCAAATAGCCTTTGGCTTCCACCCTGAAAGAATGTACAAATCCCAGACTTCTAATAAATTTTAATGCGCGTACTCCACTATTACGAGGCTCCACCAAAATAACAATAACCGGTTTATGAATTCGGATGTAGTTCTTGATGATGGGCTTGAAGGTCCTACCCTCAACCCCTTGACAGTTCCATATAAATATCGACATATCCAAGGAACAAAAAGTTAATCTATATTGCAGTAAGGTTGATTGCATTATTGGTGGCCTCCCGACATGGGTTTGTCGAGTGGTCTTGACAGGTCTCCTCCATCTGGGTATCATAATCAACACTAGGTTCAATTACGACCATAGAATATACTTCTGGATCAGGGGGTCGCAGTGGGGGTATCCTTTGTATATTTCTGAGAGATGTTGAGACTGTAGGAAGACCTTCGTCGTTGAGGTCCTCCTCCATGTCTCCGCAGCCTACGTCCTCATGTGTGTATAGGGTGATATTTGGATCTTGTAAAATCACCTCCGCATAGGTTAGGATTGATAGGGCCACATGGGTTATTTTTGGGCTTGGAGTCTCTATAACTGTAGGCTTTGTATGCATCAAAGGAGGGAGCTGGCTGGGGAGGCTCACGGGCTAGAGAGGTGCATGTGGGCCCATTGACTGAGCCTGGGTTCTGCCTAATGGTGTCGTGTTAGGGCTGGGGGAATTCTTTCCAAGTCGGGAGGTAAACGACACTCGTTTTTGTCTGTCGTCCCTAATAGACGAGGGATTTAGCCTTCCTTTGGTTTAGATCCAACGAAATTTGGGAATCGATTTTTTTATTCTCCTTAGTCGTTAGAGGATGATCCATTGGGGAGTCCAACGACTCGATTTCAGAAAGAGTCGTGTACCTCGATCCTTTTAGCCCGACATTCAAAGCGTGGTTGATTCTGTCATTTTGTGGAGCTGTTGGGGTAGGCAGTGTCCAACGCGTCCGCCTCTAAACTTGCATCCAGGGACCATAGTCCGCTGGTCGGAGATCACCAGAGGAAGAGGCGCCGCTGCTAGTTGGTTTGTGGTGGTTTTATGGTTCACTTGTGATGGCTTTCGAGGCGGGTTAATCATCCAACCGTGTTAGGCAGTTCAAGGATCTATGACCGACCCGACCACAAGAAAAACATATTTGAGGCAGCCCCTCATAAGCTACTCGGATGATTTCACCATCAAGCTTGACGATTGATCTGAGAGGTGAGCTAAGGTCTATGTTGACGGCGACTCGAGCAAATTTTCTGTGTTGAGTTTGTTATGTGTTGGTGTTTATTTTCACCGTGCAACCCACCAAGTTACTGAGGGCAGTGAGAATCGAAAGGTGATATTGAGCGATGGGGAGGTTGGGGACCACATTTGTGATTTTACCAATAGAAGGTCTAAACTCCAGATGCCAAGGTTGAACTGAGAGTACGTGTCTAGAAATAATCCATAGCTCCTGAGTTAGAATTTGCACGTAGTCCTCCTCCTCCATGAAGTTTATGAGGTAAAAATCGTTATCCAAGTCAACAATTTTCATAAGGCCTTTGGGGTGCCACATAGAATGTAATCTGGACTTAAGCAAATTAAATCCCAATTTGCGTCCCATGAGTTTGATAACCACTGCGTTTGCTCATGCTTTATCTAGTTTTCCTTTGAAGGTGTTTGATAATTCAACTCCCATGCCATGTTCAACTTGTATTAGAGCAATATCAACCTCTGCTACTTCAATTAGGTCGTCCTCAGGCCACTCCAATTCTGTCTCTCCCAATCTAGGTTCAGATTGGCTTGAGACCACCGCACTATAGCTCAGTGGATTGTGCTGTATAGATGGTGCAGGCGGAGGGGGGTCTTCGTCCCTTTTCATTAGACAAACTTTTTGCCGCATGTCCTTCATCACCGGTTAAGTTGAGAGCGTTTTCATGTGCCATTTTTTGTGTATAAAAGAAGGAATGTTTCTGATAACTTTAATGGTTGATCAGTGTTTGTGTGTGTTCAACCACACTAAGCATGCAATCTCGTTACAAACTCACTTTGTGTGTGGTCAACCACGCTAAGCATCCAATCTCGTTACAAACTAACTGAAACTAGTTTTTTCTTCTTTATAAGTGACATAGTTCGACCATAAAGCTATATTAGTTTATTAGTAAGGGCATCTGGTTGACTACTTTTTGGAACCAAGCTCCGTCTAAACTCACTTGAAGGATTAAAAAATGATTTATGGGGACACTAGTCGACCATACTCTGATATAGTTCAACTAGTGTATTATGAAAAGTTAAGAAATAATCTCAAATTTTAAATCAAACATTAAAACACATAATCAATCATCTAAATATCAATCTTAATGAGTTAAGACACATAATTGTATTTTTATCATACAGAATTCTCATCAATCATACTTAATTCTCTTCTAGTTGTGTAAAATTTACCCTTATTCATTGGTTTATACAATTGGTGTAGTGTGTCAACAAATTATAAATTAATATCTCCATTTTGCACATAATCTCTCAATTTAGGTCCTAAGGTCCACACTATACTTTAAAAATAATCTAATTTCTTGTTTATAGAGATCCAATATTCGTCATTAATGATTTAGACTCAATTTCACAAATAAATGTAAGACGTGAAATTTTTCTAAAATATGAGCCAATAATTAATCCTTGTTGAACATCATCTATGATATGATTCAAATGATGATTGTTTAAATTTTTAATTCATTGGAAACCTCTTATCCTACTTATCTTTTTCATTTAGTTCAATAATTGATTCCTTTGAAAAGTCTTCGGGGGTGCTTGGTTCATGGATATAGGAACGAATCAACGAATATGGAATAAATAACAGGTGGTTGGTTTTATACTATGATTATAAATACAATATTTTCATATGATATTTTTGGGGAATATTCCATACCCCCGAAATATGGGAAGAATGAGTTTCATTCTTGATTAGGGATAAGTGTCACAAGCGTGACAGTCTTTGTCATGCCTATAACTTACTTCTTTTTTAAATTAAATATAATTAATTAAAATTACTTAATTACAATATGGTTAATTAAAATATACTTAATTAAAATATAATTAATTAATTAATTGAAATATAATTATTAA